>CM041778.1:119963378-120076924 GCA_023374045.1 Limonium bicolor
AATATTGAAGTTAATATGGAAGATCGAAGAGCTAGTTTTGTAGACTTTTTACTGGATGTTGATTCTTTAGAAGTTGCATCTTTGGATGATGACACTAAGAGATCCAAAAGAGAGTTTCAGATACCTTATATTCCCAATCTTGCTGGTCATAACCGTTGGATCTGTGTACTAACTGAAACCTTAGTAATTGCTTTGGGTAATATGCCACATTACATGTTTCCAAAATGCATAAGTTTGAGGATGCAGCAAACGAGGGGTAATTCCAGCAGTACACATGTATGGACACTTTGTAATTCATAAAGAATAAACTGCCATTACGAAGCACAATAGTGCAATTACAAGATCCAATATACGTTCTGAACATTACATTCATAAAGACAAGGGAAAAATTACATAATAACTAAATGAGGCCCATTAGATACCGCTCTTTATTATTAATAAAATGGCTTTAAGACTTAATTATAAAAAAAAACTAAACTACACCAAGGGTGAAGTGCTGTTACATAATTCGGGATACATACATAGATCTGACAAAAGTAACCTGAAAAAATGAACCGAACCAATTCAACCCGAATCCGTATCTTAACCGAAAACTATAACTTGAAAATGACCCGAAAACTGAAATAAACCGACCCAGACCAAACCGAACCGTATTATTGTAAAACCGAGAATAAACCACAATCCACAACCATCCGAACCGAAGTCATTCAAACCAAAATCAACCGAACCGAAGTCACCCATAACCCAACGATGACCCGAAATTTGAAGTGACCCAAACTGAAACCAACCGAATTAATCATGTTTCAGTTATAATTAATTAAAAATGAGTATATTAATTTATAAATAAATTAGTTTAATATAACAACTATGATGTATAGTTACAAACTAAGAGTTTAAAGAAATAATTTTATAGTTAATCATTACTTAATAAATGGCGTACCTATAAAAAGTATTAACACACTTATATACAAAAGAATTATTTTTAATATACCACAAATATTTTGCAGTATAAAATTTTAAAGTAATTAATTATCATGCATCTTCATTAATCACACAACTAATGATGATTGATGATAATGTGTTACTCATCAATGATAGATTCATAAGAACCAAAAATATTTTTGTATTTAGACTCCAATTTTATCACTGATTCATATTATTCTTGTATTATTTATTCATATATTGAAGGGTTTTTCATTAATTTGAATTTTTCAAGCCTTTATCCAATCTTGTGAACAATTCTCCCTCGTTAGCAATTTAGCATAACTAATTAATGTACTTGAAGGTTTTTACCTATATAGCAAAATTCTCACGCTTGTGAATGCTCTCCATGTCACTAATCTAATTTATCATTTGGTTATTGATAGTATTTTGACATTTAATTAATCATGTTTTAGTTATAATTAATTAAAATTAGTATATTAATTTATAAATAAATTAGTTTCATATAACAACTATGATGTATAGTTAAAAACTAAGAGTTTGAAGAAATAATTTTACAGTTAATCATTACTTAATAAGTGGCGTAACTATAAAAAAGTATTAACAAAACTTATATACAAGATAATTATTTTAAATATACCACAAATATTTTGCATTATAAAATTTTAAAGTAATTAATTATCATGCATCTTCATTAATCGCACAACTAATAATGATATCAATGATAGATTCGTAAGAACCAAAAATATTTTTATATTTAGACTCAAATCTTATCACTGATTCATATCATTCTTGTATTAATTATTCATATGTTGAAGGTGTTTTTATTAATTTTAATTTTTCAAGCCTCCATCCAATCGTGTGAATAATTCTTCCTCATAAGCAATTCTGCATAAATGTTTAATATACTTGATGGTTTTTACCTATGTAGTAAAATTCTCACACTTCTTAATAGTTCTCCATCGTTAACAGTTTTTCACTACTGTAAAAAAAAAATCATCAGAACTTATTAACTAATTCCATTCAATAACTATAAATAGATTGAAAAAACAAGTTACTACACTACCATACAAATTTAATAACTATCCACAAACATACTTTATTTATACTCCTCTCAAAATAATGAAACTACTAAATAATCTAAAGCTACATCAATAATTATGTTAAGTTAAGAGTTGGTTACTGAAGTATAACATGATGTAAATTATAATATTTGTTTAAATTAATCTTTTATATACATTCATACTTGTTGAGATGACTGAAGTCAAATATACATAACATGATTATTGAGTTGCTTGATTCTGTAATGTCAACCAAATTTAACCGAATAATTGACCAGAATTAGACCCATGACTTGAAAAACCTAATAAACTAGAGGCTAACCTTAACCGAAAGTTACCCGACCCGAAGTCACCCTAGCCAAAAGTCAACTAAACCGAAAGTCACCCAAACCGATCCAAATCGGCCTGAAATTTCAACAAACCAAACTCAACCCGAACAAACCGAATTCACCCGACCCAATCCAACCCAACCAAATACTAAACGATTTGAAATCAACCCGAACCAAACCAAACTGAACCGAACCCGAACCGATTGACCCGAATGCCACGTCTATACATACACTTCTAAACTACACCAGCTTCAAATACATCAGCGCAACCACACCCACTAACATAACACAGTATAATCAACTTATTAAGTTCAGCCTTCAAGTCGGCATTATCTCGTTGAATAATGTTTTTCATCTCCCGCAACTCATCTCCAAGTTTCTGTAATTGCTCTGAATGATCACGTCAACATTAGGATCCCTTGAGTTCTCTTCACTTTTTATATGTCAGGCCTGAGAAGATACATGTTCATGTCCACCTCATACCATCATTTGAAGATTCATTGCACAATTACACCTATAAAAAGTTTGAGGGTTGTCATGTGTGACAACAACGAATAAATGTGCAATCTTTTTACAGTGACTTCACATTGCAAAGGTGAATCGGCTTTCCCCATTCCTACTGTTTGATGACGACATAGTACTGCAACTTGTTCACATACATCAGTAGAAGACAGTGTAAGAAACAACAAAGATGAAGTATTGAAATACGAGTAGCTCAGATTAGGAATGTAGCCTCATCATCACAACTATAAAACTATAACACCAGCATGCCAAATAACAACATGGAGCAATACAAATTTTCTCACGAATGCTTAGAAGCAACATATGGTACAATAGTGGAGCAATTCCAGTTTATTAACATCAGGAAATGACCAGTAACATAATACCGGTGCCGCTTCAACCGAACACCGTATAAGAAAATAGGCACCGCTACGACACTTGCATTTCAAAGCTAAATAACCTGGTGTCATTAAGGGCTTATGTTCACATAAATCAGCAACAGATGATAGTGTAATAAACACAAAGATGAAGTAGTGAATACAAGGAGCTCAGATCATAGATGTTGCCCCATTATCACAGCTGTAAAACAGTAAAACAACATGCCATATAACAAAAGGGAGCAATACAAATTTTCTCACAAATGCTGAGGAGCAACATAAGGTATACTAGTGGAGCAATTCCTGTTTATTAGCATTTGAAAAGGACCACTATAACATAATACAGATGTCGCTTCAACTGAACAACATATAAGAAAATATGCACCGCTACGACACTTGCATATCATAGTTAATAAAGCTGGTGTCATTAGGGGCTTATGTAACATAGTATTCTACTTCACATTCATTCAGAATTTTAATGGTCTAACAGAAGCTGTCCAACAACATATATAGCAGTGCACCATTCCGTGTTTTAAAATTCATGTCTAACGGCAGTTGTAGCAGTGCAAGTTGAAACGACACACAATGAAGTAGTGCAACACAAGGAACTCAGATTAAGAATGTAGCCCCATCATCACAACTACAAAACAGTAGGGCTGCCCAAAAAATTCCGAAACCGCGGTATCCGACCGAAACCGAAGTGAACCGTACCTATTTTCAGGTTAACCGTACCGGTTCATGCGGTATGGTTAACCGAACCGTGTAAATTGACCGGTTTCGGTTTCGGTAACGGTATTGAATTTTCCTAACGGTTAACCGCTCGGTTAACCATGGTTAACCGATTATATAAACAATAAAATCTCAAATATTAATGTTCATTATATAATAATTAATGTTAGCTATTGAGGGAATATGCACAATATTATATTTTTTGTCACTCAGGATTTAGGTAAATATCAACGTTGTACAATAATATTAATGGTATGGTTCTCATCAATAAAAAATATACACGGCTACAAGGTTAACCGATAAAACCGAACCGCACTAAAGGTTAAACCGGTCTAAACGGAATGGTAATGAAATCAAATTTAGAAAACCGAATTAAACGGTTAACCGAATCCGGTTAACCGAATCCGGTTAACCGATCTAAATGGAATGGTAACGGAATTGGATTTTAGAAAACCGAAGACCCGGTTAACCGAAAACGGTTAACCGAATAAGACGGTTAACCTTCCATGGGCAGCCCTACAAAACAGTAACTCCAGCATGTCAGATAACAACATGGAGCAATATGAATTTTCTCACAAATGCTCAGGAGCAACATCCGGTTGGTAGTGAAGCAATTCCAGTTTATTAACATCAGGAAATGACCACTATAACATAATACCGATGCTGCTTCAACAGAACACCGTATAAAAAATAGGCACCGCTACGACACTTGCATTTCAAAGCTAAATAAGCTGGTCTCATTAAGGGGCTTGTGTAAAAATCATAGTGCATCACGTATTCACACAAGTAGTGTTGATGAACTCCAGATGAATCAAGTAGGTGTAGAATCGACCAAATCATCCAAAAATAATAGCCGTAGTCCAATGACAACACCATCAAAATGTGAAACAATGCACTCATGCGACAACATAAACCCTAGAAACACAAAATCGTGGAATCACCAGCTGAAACATCAACAGAGACCAGTTAGGTTTGAGAAATCAAAAACCAGCTAGGGTTCAAGAAACCGAAACAAGCAAGAGTCACAGTCGAAATACATCAGCCAACACAAACAATAGCAGAGACCGGTGCTCCAACAACCAGCCCACATACCTGATTGCTGGATTTCGAAGTGAAAAACGCAGCAAGAATCGAGGCTACTTTCGAAAAGCAACAAGAACCACAAGAATGATGAAAACGATAGGAGAGTGAAAAAATCATCAACATATCATTGCCACTAGATAGACGTCGAATGCGAGAACGGAGGAGAACGACGATGCACGTATCAAGAGAGAGCATAGTAGTGGAAAATCGATAGAACAAGGTGTGAATTAGGGTTGCGATTCCGAGTAGAGTGGTGAGTGTGATTCACAATGTACCACTCTTAGAAGTGAGTGAGTCATCCAATTAATCCATGTGGTAGCCATGTCAGCGAAACTGACACGTCAACCACAACCACAAAGGGAAAAATAACTGAAATGGGGAACAAGTTGAAAGATGACAAACGAACCAAAGTACATGGGTGTGCATTTTAAATTCACAAACCACATGGGTGGGCCGTATAATTAGGCCAAACCTCATGGGTGAGAATGTAATTTTCCCTTCATATTTACAATGTTCGTTTTAGTGATTACATAAGAGAATTATTAACCATTAGTGCTAAATCTTGCACGAGATAATATCACCTTGTTTTACCATCTCAAAAGAGATTACCTTATAAACGGTAATTCAAACCCATTCTTATGTTATTACTATTTTTCAATCATATCATATTAGATACTAATAGGTTCAATTTTGAAAACGAAAATATAACTACAATTAATACTTTTAAAGTGATGTATCCTTGCGTTCGCTGCTCAGTAAGCCTTCTCTCTCTCTTTATCTCGTGGATTTTGGACTAATATAAGGCTGGATGATCATCTTGATGATCGGAAGTTTAGGTGTCAATTTTGGGGGTTTCTCATTATTTTCTTCTTTATGAGAAAATTCAGACAGACTGTTAAAGAATCTTTGAAGAGGTCATGAGCAGTAGTAAGAGGCCCAGACTGGGGTATGACAAGCCGATTGTCGATGTCTGGCGGCGGGAGGTTGGCGTTATCTCCTCTCGCAGCTTTGCTCACCGCGTCGCCGCCTCCGAGGTCATCTAATCGATAATTGTTCTTAGATAACGCTTTTCAACATTCAAGCATTTGTTTCCAGTTTCAATTTGTTTGGCGAGGATATGTATTTATTCTGGGGACCTGTTAGTGTAATTGCCCTTACTGCGACTGAAATATCGATTCTCCTCCCTGGTTGCTTCTATGATGCTGCAACACTAGGGGTTTTCACTCTTTCTTGATTTAATTGGGAGAATATTCCGACATAGTGAAATTGCTGTATACTCAAAATGCATAAAAACTGGATAGATCTGAGAACTTATGACTGCATAGAAATTGATCATTAAAAACTAGAATGAAGCTTCCAAGTCTAAGCCCTAATCCAAGTTTTTGGTACTTTTTCTCCTGATATGTAGTAAAGACAAATATTGTTTGATCCATGACGTCTCGCCTAAATTTTGGAGCATAGCATCTGGAATGCGTCTGAGGTAATTACTCAGCTTCTGAATGTTGTTAGTCATTTTTCTGTCTGTGGCAGGACCTTGTTCTCAGATTTGATCTCTCTAGGAAGCTGGAAAACACTCGGGGTGCGTCAACACTGTGAGCTTTAACTCATCTGGTGATATTCTTATTCCGATCTGATGATAGGAGAGTTATATTGTGGGATTGGGAATCTGGGAATGTCAAGCTGTCGTGTCTCTCCGGTCACAATGGAAACGTCTTCCAGGCTAAGTTATGCCTTATAGTGATGACCGTAGTATTGTCACTTGTGCTGCGGATGGCCAGGTATTATCCCAGTGAGTGAATTTTTAGTTCTACTGTATCAATTTCCGTGATGTGTTCTTTCTGATGACATCTCTATCAGGAGGCCCAATGGAGCTCTTATCCTCAAAAATATTATGAACTGTCTTTATCTCAGTGGGAGTTTTACAACTAAAGCTTTTGTGTCGATTTCTTGAGTTTGTGATGTGTGGCTTAGGAAAGCATAACATAATATGCATTCTGGTAATTGAATTATAGTTTGGGCCATAAAGTTGGTTTGAACAGATAACACACCCTAGTTAGCTTTAGGTTGAAGTCTAGCTTTTGGATTATGGATGAGACTATAGAATTAGTGGAGCACACCTTTAGGGAACTTCGGATATCTCTGCATCACTGCTGGTTGATCTTCAATTGAATTTTGGCTTGTTGTGGAGGTGCAAATAATTTGTGAGAATGAGTTAGTTCCTTTTCAAGTCTTTTGTTGTCTTTTCATCCTCTTGGAATCAAACTATTCGTTAGTTTCATTTTAGTTGGTCACTCCTTTTGCTTGACCTCTATTTTTTAATTCAGTATTTAATCGGCAGAAGTTGTCTTTGGTGTGCAAGCAACCTTATTTTCTCCTTTTAGCTAACATCATATTTTAATCGGTTATCTCTCAAACAGGTTAGACATATGGAACTCCTGAATAGTGGGCGTGTTGAGACATCACTTCTTGGAACACATGATGGCCGTGTTCATAAATTGGGTATTCAACCAGGAAGTGCTCATGTTTTTTTACTTGTGGCGAGGATGGGGTGCAGCATGTAAGCGATACTTTATTTTCGATGATTTGTTTTATAGATTTAGACTAAGGACCTGTCCAATGTAATTGATTAAAAGGTCTCCTAATGCCTCAATGAAGTGCTTATTGGTGTTTGTGGATCACTGTGTTTATACAATCAATATTTTTAGTGGAATTGGGTAGATGGTTGGGGTGAGGAGGGTAGAGGTAATTAAAAAAGGCCTGAGTCACCACATTATCTCTAAAATGGTGTCATGGATACTTCCGTTACATCATTAGCATCCATGTTGGTCAGGCTTCTCAAACTGTGATTTTTTGTTTCTTCCTTGTGTATTTGCCTATTTTGGTGCAGAACACTTGGCTTCATGTATCGTTTATTCTCTTTGTTTTGCAAAACCTTCAGACAATAAACTGACTATTCACTTTTCCCCTCATGATGCAGTTTGATTTGAGAACAAAAGCTTCTACTGTCCTGTTTACTTGCCGCTCAGGTCATGATAGCAGGAGATATAGGCCTATATTCATCTGAATGCAATTGCATTTGATCCAAGAAGTCCTGATTTATTTTCAGTTGGCGGGACTGATGAATATGCTCGGCTTTATGATGTACGCAAGTATAAGTGGGGTGGGTCAAATGACTTGGATCAACCAGTTAACTACTTCTGCCCTCAGCATTTAGTTGGTGATGAGCGTGTGGGAATAACTGGACTGGCATTTTCTGACCTGAGCGAGCTTCTTGTCTCCTACAACTTTGAAAATATTTATCTTTTTGGTAAAGATATGGGATTGGGATCTAATCCAGAACCTTCATCTCCTGGGTCGACCTGCAGTGGGTCATCAGATGAGGCTCTACCTGGGAGCTGTGATGAAGCGTCTCAAACTATGATGGATAGCAATGAGAAGTCAATACCTCAAGTTTACAAGGGGCATAGGAACTGTGATACTGTGAAGGGGGTGAATTTCTTTGGACCTAGATGTGAATATGTTGTCAGTGGGTCAGATTGTGGCCGTATCTTTATTTGGAGAAAGAAAGATGGTGAGCTTATTCGTGTAATGGAAGCTGATAAACATGTGGTCAACTGCATTGTTCCCCATCCTCATACACCCATGCTAGTCAGTAGTGGAATTGAAAACAATATCAAGATATGGATTCCTCAGGCTGAGGAAAGAGCAACCCTGCCACCAAATATTGGAGAGGTATACTCTGTCCCCAAACATCTATTCAGATCTCTGTTTCCCTGTGGATTTATGTTTTTATAACGAGGCTTTTAAGCAGAGAATACAAACCGAGGCAGCTCATCTTGATGAAATGCTTTGCCCTCTCTTGGAACTTAATTGAAAATACATTAGCTAGTTCCTCTTATAGTTATCTATTATTAATCATGGTCTTCAAAAGAAACATCTAAAGAAGACACGCTGTAATCTGTACTGGCTGACAGGCAGAGATGGTAGCATCATTGCAAACTGTGGTGTATAATTTTTGGCGAGGCTGGACTTTGTGCACCTTAATCAAGCTTTTATGAGGACTTAATTGAGCGTTTGGTTGCATGGAGGAAAGGAAAATGGGTAATGAGAATGGGAATATAGATGTTGTTTGGTCACTGATGGAAATGAGAAACAATTTATGGGAATACAATTGATGGGAATGAGAATACAACTCAATTATGGTATTCAAATTTGTTAATAAAGACAAAATGTAAAACAGCTTAAACTATCTAACTATAAGTGAAGTGAAACTTAATTAATAATTCTAACTAATTTAACTGTATACTTGATTATTTTGTATATGATGCAAGCATGATATTTTTTGTATTATTCTCTTGAAAACTAATATCAGTATATAGAATATTAGTTATGACTAATTATTATTATGAGAACAGAAAATAGTTTTGAACTGTTTAACTAATTAGATGATATATGATTTCATCAATCTCTGTAAGTTATCAATAAATCGTAACTTTGCTCTCTAGCTTTCTCAGAACATTTTAGATCCAATATAGAACACTTTTACTCATATTGTAATTTAATATCGTTACTTTTGAATTAAAATTTTATACACAATTATTAAAAATTACAATATTAAATATTCACTCTGTATCATATTCAGAAGCAATTAATGATAAGGTAAGCAGTATGATATCTTTACGGTGAAAAAGAATTGTGAATTCATCAGTAATGATAATTGCTGAAGAGTAATATATTATTATATTATTTGACATAATAAGGACTTGATGACTTACTAGAGAGCAACATAAAAGTATCCCTGTACATTTAGCACGGGAAACAAGAACTCAATATGGCAGGGCAATTGAAGGAGAAAAGTTCCCCTCTCCCAGAGCCCTTTTGTAAAAGCAAATGTGAGAATGGGACTGAAGTACCATTTCTCAACAAATGCTGCCTAAGAAGTGATTGCTGTTGGTGTTGCTATATCTAGCTTAAAGTGAAATGTCTTATTTTCTTTTGATCTGACGATCGATTTACTGGCCTTAGCTGTATTAGCATTGACTCAGCAAGTTGGCCATATGTTTGACTTTGATGCATATGCGTCTCAGGAAAAATGAGGAAAATGAAGATGTAAGGGATGAGTGTGAGCTTGATAATGATGATAATTTTTCAATACTAAACATTAATGCTTTTCTGTCTTTTTTTTTTTTGGTGATTTCCTTTTGCAGTTCAAATCTAGTTCAAGGGATTGGATCTATCATCTGCATTCACCAGAAGAAATGCTTTTACAACTCTTCTCAAGGCAAATGAGGGATCGGGCTCAGGAGATATGGCTGAAAGTAGAGCTCTTCTTGAGATGATTCTGTCATTTAGTCACCAAAGGAATCACGACGATTTATCTGACGAAGAGGGAGATGATAACTCTGGCCCTGAGGATTTCTTTAGCTGATTGTCTCTTAGGGTTATATCCAGAGTATACCAATTGTAAATACCATACAGTGAATAAGGAATTTGAGCAGTAACCTTTTGGTTTCTTCTGTAATAGTTTGTTTACCATTTCCGGGCTGCCCCTGGATGATTAACATATTCATGGTTCTGTGGTTTTGGCCCGTCTTCTAGCATATGATACAGAACTCAGACCCTTAGAAAGTGGTCAAGTTTGAGATCAACTTGCTTTTATATTTGGTTTTTTTATTTGCTCTAGTTTAAGTACCACCAAAAATAAAGATGTCTCTGCTACCGGTCATCGGTCATGGGTTCGACGGGACCATTGCAATAATGAACATGTCCTCCCTTGCAAGTATAGTGAGCAGCGTAGCTATTCATTTTGATATGGTGCTCAGCCCTTAGGTACTACCGTAGCAAATTTGTGGAGCTGTTTAATTTAGTTTGTGTTTTAATTGTTGAGTTATCATGGGACATTACATTGACTTAAACGTGTAGTAGTGGCGGCACTAAATTTATTCTACGCATAACTAATACTACTATGCTAGTTAGAGCATCCATAATGGAGTGGATTCCACCCCTACCCTTAAAAAGAAACGCTCTAAAAATTAATATTATTGGCTACAACACTGCAACGATAATAAAAAAATAAAAACTCTTAACAGTAACCTAAAATAAAATAGTTGGAAAGGGGAGAGAGAGTTAAGGAACTCCCTATTGTAGAGAGAGAGTTTCTCAATAAATAAAGGGAAAATTCATGATATACCCCTGTTTTCTTTCGTAATTCACAATATACCCCTGTGATTTTTGTAATTCAACTTTAAACATGTTTAACTATTGTCCAAATTTGATGAAACTTTACATGGACGATGTAAAGTGTTATATTTTGGTCAAATATCAATTTGAAGCTTTTTAAGCTCACATGTGACCTGTGGGACCCAATGAATATGTGACTGTTCATTGGGTCCCACAGGTCACATGTGAGTTTAAAAAACTTCAAATTTGATATTGGACCAAATATAACACTTTAGCATTGTCCATGTAAAGTTTAATCAATTTTTGGACAACATTTAAACATGTTTAAAGTTGAATTACTAAAATCACAGGGATATATTGTGAATTACGAAAGAAAACAGGGGTATCTCATGAATTTTCCCTAAATAAAATAATTCATTTTGTTGATGTGGCACCAAGATTAGTGGTAAGACACTTATCACCATTGTGGATGCCCTTAGTTCTTCGTAGTTTTTTTATTTTTTTATTAAACTGATTCATTCATATATAAAAAAAAAACAAGCAGCTACCTTAAAGATCCATATTACAAAACCTAGTAATCTTAAGGGGAATGTCTTCTCCCATCCAAATTTTAAAGAACTTAGTATTGTTGTACATGTTTGAGATTAACATAACAGGAAATTAAAATCAGATCCTACATGACTAAAGGACACATTCAGACAGCTCATAATCATCACACCAATTTGCTCCCACTGAGCCAAGGAGAAAGAGCTTTGATGGTTATCTCTAATCTGTTCAGAGAACTTGAAGATCTCAGCTTGGCAGGTATCAACTTCAACTCTCTCATACTTCTTCCCATAAGCCCATTTCAGTGCAAACACCAGCCCTTGTACTTCTGCTCCCAAAACTGAGCAAGCAGCTACATTACTTTGTTAAAAGCCATCAAAATATTACCCTCTGCATCACGAACAGAACCTGCCAAAATCAAGCTTTTACCCTTAATCTTTTTACAACCACAGTTTACCTTGATTCCACCCTGATTAGGCGGTATCCAGGTAAAATCTGTATGCAAAACTGACATCACATTGGCATTAGTAATCTTATGAGCTTTAATAAAAGCAAAGTTAGACTCTAGAAGAGCCTGCAAAGACATATCGTTGTTGTGTCTGGCCATATTCTTAGCATCATATATACTCCACATCTTGTTCATCACTTTTTCTAATTTTTTTGTAGGCCATCTATCAGCTTGAGAAAAAATCCAGTACTGAATATTATCCTCATTAGCTTGATCAAAACTGCTAATATCAATCAGCCCCTCCCATTGATTTCTAATCATGACACAATCAAAGATATTGTGAAAAGTAGTATCTACTTTGCCACAGAGGTAACATAAGGGAGAGGAACCTGTTCTCCTAGCTATATTAGCACCACTAGCCACGATATTTCTCATGAACTTCCAGAAAAAAAGTTTCACTCTAGGACTGCACTGCAGTTTTGAGATCTTGTGACTAAGACCTGTAGAAGTAGTACTAGCAGAAGGAAGATTCGACCTAACAGATTGTTGGTCTATGTGATAGGCAGATTTTACAGTCTGACAGTCAGACGAGGTGGTTTGACCAATGAATGTGAGTTCCCAACTGTCTTATTTGCATACAAAAGTTGGGTTCGTTTATGAAGGAAAGTCTGAAGGTCGAACAGGACTATTTGATTGTCTTTCTAGTAATCAAAATGAATTTTCTTTTCTTTTTTAAGGTGCTTATTAAGAGCTTCAAGAGCTATTAATCTTGACTTATTGTAATTTTTAAGGATTTGGTTCGAGTGGAGGAAATGAAATTGAATTAGGAAAAATGAAGGGGAATTGAAAAAAATTCATTCTATATGCCTACATATTTGTCTTTGTAGGGAAAAAAGAAAAGAATGATTTGTCAATAACCACCGGCCAATGTCAATAGTCACTGAACTCCAGTCAACGACCAATTACCAGTCAATATCTACAGGTCATCACTTATTGGTCAATGATTGTTGGTCGTCGGTCAATGGCCACTGATAAACAATCAAAGAGCACTAGTAAAAAAATGGTCTATCGCAGCGCCCCTACCGCAGCGGTTGTAAAAACAACCGCTGAGATAGGCCGTTTTTAAAAATCCCGCAAACCTATCTCAGCGGTTGTTACTTACAACCGCTGCGGTAGGGTCATTTAAAAAAAAAAACTCTATCGCAGCGGTTCCTCCTAAGAACCGCTGAGATAGGTCTTTTTTACTGACCTATCTCAGCGGTTCTTAGTAGGAACCGCTGCGATATGGTCTTTTTTTTCCCAAATCGAGCACTCCGTCATTCTCCTCTTCATTCTCTTCTGTAAACTCGAGAGAACGAAGCAGCGACGGCGATTTCCCCATAGCTGACGTCTGCGATTGCTCCACCACCGCCACCGTCTTCTTCCTCGTCGCGCCACCGTTCTTCGCCGCCGTCTCCGTCGCCAGTCGTTCCGCCAGGTGGTCGCAGGCGTCGATCGAGAAAGCTGCGGGAACCCTAGGTTCGATTTCCGAATTCGATCTTCGAAATATGTTAATTATTGTCTTGTTGATTGAATAACTAGTTGTAATATAGTTATTGAATGTTAGTTTAGTTGTGTGTGCATCAAGTATAAATAGTTGTGCATATAAGGTGTTCGATAAAATGCCGAGTTGATATTTTTGCTGTTTGTGCCCTCTGCATACAACCCAAAGTTGTAAAAAACGGTACGGGAGTTTAGTACGGGTCATCTGAAGTATGCGATACGGAAGTACGGATACGGATAAAACGGGGTTAATGATACGGATGATAAATTTAATTATATAAATATAGAACTAGAATTATAAACATGACTATGAAACTATGAAAGATATTAAAAACTAAAAATTGCAAATCAATATACAAATAAGGCATATAAACATCTACTATATAAAATAACTTAGTTCAAGTATTATATACCATTTTATAATTTATAATTTTTTTCCACACTATAAGTTTTAACTTTTCATTATATAGATCCAATAACAAGTTTGTAATTCAAACAAGTTTTAATAGATTTATTGTATATGAATTTTTTTACTAAACTAATTAGATCTAAACGTTATATGTTGAATTCATTACATAATGACTACATGATACCAATATCATAAACCATATATAAGTCGTTTGTTGACATGAAAAAGTTTGAATTCATATGTATATATGTTGTTGACTATTATAATTTTACATAATTCCTGTAAAAAAAAGACTATTAATTAAAAAATCCTGTAAAAAACTAGCTTAATATGTTCTTTTAGACAAATTTGATACGACTAATTCGGTGCTGAAATCAAAGTAATACTGGTATACTGTATTACTTTTTCGCAAAGAGCCTTGAAAAAATTACAACCCTTTATAAGAGAAAGAAGAGCGTGGGAAGTAAGAAAAATGTAACAAAAAATGTTAACTCAAATAAAAGGAGATATACTGCATAACAAGCAGCACACTAACAGTACAAATAAATAAATAGAGCTGAAACAGATGTTAATTAAACGCCTTTAAACTGCGAGCAGCTTGTACGGTATTAAAACAATTCATATATAACAAATTTATACTTAAATTCATATAAATTGAAATGGTAAATAAAACTACTATGAAAAGAAAAAGAATAACTACAAATCATTTTGTTCTTAATTCTCAAACTATTTAAAAAATTAACTTCAAGTTTCACATTAATAAAGTGGTAAGATCTATAACTTTATAACATCTATGTTCTCCCCATTACATTGCAGTATATACGTGCTTAATATGATAATGCTTGTAGTAATGGGTTTCTTGCCCCCCTAATATTATTACCTTGCTTCACACCGTGTCTGCAGTAATTGGGGTGGTCTCTATGTCTCTTTCTTCCTCATTGCTTCTGTTGTGCAGCATGAGCGGAAAGGTAATATCTCATCTATTTTTTTCTCTTTTTTATTTTCTTAATATGATAATGCTTATAATAATGGATTTCTTGCCCCCCTATATATTTTTCCTTGCTTCCCCGCTGTCTGCAGTAATTGGGGTGGTCTCTACTTCTTCTTCCTCATTTCTTCTACTGTGGAGTAAGAGTGAAAAGGTAACATCTTCATCTATCTTTTCTCTTTGTTTGTTTAATTAATTATTGCGAAAAAGTGGTTGTGGTTAATATTGAGTGATTGTGAATAAGGATGGTTGCTGTCAATTGTTGAATTTATTTGTCGTGGTAAATAAGATGTTGGTGAATGCTTAATGATAAGCATGGGATTAACACGATTACGCAAAGGTCATGCCGAATTTTTTCTAGAATCGTATTAGTCTTATTAATTAATTTTATTTGTTATTTGTGTATAACAATCTTTACTTTTCTTTGTCAGGTCTTCTGAATCTGCTATTGGATTTGTACCAGTACTTTCCCAGCCCATCACCAAAGCAGTCTCCTAGCTTCCCCCTCTGTACAACCTTAAAACAAGTAAGTAATTAAACTTTATTTTTTGTTTTAATAATGCAATGATTTGTTGAAGTTAAATTAAATGTGTTAGAATTGTTAGAATAAGGCTAGATTAGTTACGTTGGAACGTTAGAGTACTTAGGCTACGTTAGTTGGTTGGAACCATAGAGTAGTGCTGAGTTTGGTTGCAACCGTACATCCAGTAGAAACATGCTCCATATACAAATGCAGACGAAACTGAAAGACAAATCAATCTTAAACATTGTTTTGTTTTCACATATAGAATGGAGCGTGACTGGATGTACGGTGATCGAGGGGATCACTATTTTGATGAGAAGCTGAAAGAGTTTCTCAAAGCGGCAGTGCAACACAAGGACAGAACAAAGGCGGACAATATTTCATGTCCTTGTGTTGACTGTGGGGTCGTAAGGAAATATGAAGACATTGAGGAAATTAGATTTCATCTTAAGTCCCGTGGATTCATGCCACATTACAAAGAGATGGAATTTTCATGGAGAAACTGTTGCAGCTAGTGCTTCAACATCATCAAGTGCTCATGATCCACGTTACGCAAGTACCGCCCACACCTTCAATACCATCAATGAGTCGGTACCGTTAAGTGATTCAGGATTCGATGACAGTGAGACCACTCACCATGATGAGCAAATGGATGAAATGTTAGAAAATGTTGCGATACTTTTGTCGATAAGCCGGAAGAGTATCAAAGATTGTTGGACGCATCAAAGACACCTTTGTACCCTTCGTGCGTTAAATACACAAAATTGACTGCTGTACTTAATTTGTTCAACTTAAAGGGGAAATATGGAGTTGGTGACAAGTGTTTCACGTCATTTCTAGAGCTGATACATGATATGCTTCCTGATGAGAATGGTCTTCCTACATCCACCTACGAGGCAAAGAAATGGATGTGTCCAATGGGAGTTGAATATAAAAAGATTCATGCTTGCCCAAATAACTGTGTGCTTTATAGGGGTGAATACGAACATCTAGACAAGTGTCCTAAATGTTTGTTGTCCCGGTACAAGGACAAGGATGAGGATTCCTCCTTTCAGAAAAAAAATCGTCCAGTGAAATTATTGTGGTACTTGCCGATAATTCCTAGATTCAAACGGTTGTTTGCCAACCCAAAGATGCGAAGAACTTACGATGGCACGCGGATGGTAGAAAAATTGATGAAAAATTAAGACATCCTGCAGACGGACCTCAGTGGAGAAATATCAACAGAAAATTCAAACATCATTTTGGGGATGAGGATAGGAATCTGAGACTTGGATTGTGTACCGATGGGATGAACCCGTATGGCACGTTGAGCAGTCAGCACAGCACTTGGCCGGTGCTACTAGTGATCTACAATTTACCGTCATGGTTGTGCATGAAACGAAAATACATTATGTTATCACTCCTAATTTCTGGTCCAAAGCAACCTGGTCATAACATTGACGTATATCTTGCACCACTGATCGACGATCTGAACTTGTTGTGGAATGAAGGGACAGTGGTATATGATGCTCATGCGAAAGAAAATTTCACACTGAAGGCGATGTTGTTCTGTACTGTTAACGACTTTCCTGCCTATGGGAACTTGTCAGGATCTCGTGAAATGGATTCAAAGCGTGTCCGGTATGTGAGGATGACACATGTTCAGATCGTCTGAAGCACTGCGGCAAAAATGTTTATATGTGTCATCGACGGTTTCTTCCAGTAGACCATCCTTACCGTTCGAGAAAGCGAAAGCTGTTCAACAATGAGCCCGAGACTCGTGTGGCTCGTCTGCCTTTGAATTCAGAGGAAGTGTATGCAAAGGTAAAAGACATTGAAAATGTCTTTGGAAACACATCCAAGCCGCCGAAGAACATTTGGAAAAAACGTTCCATTTTTTGGGATCTACCGTATTGGCGGCATCTGCCTGTTCGACATTGTTTGGATATCATGCACATTGTGAAGAACGTCGGTGAGGCAGTGTGTGGTACTTTGCTCAACATACCCGGCAAGACGAAAGACGGATTGAAGGTGAGGAGAGATATGCAAGAGTTGCGCATACGGAAAGAACTACACCCAATAGAGGATGAGAAGCGAACATATCTACCTCCTGCGTGTTATACCCTCTCTAAGAGTGAAAAATTAAGTTTTTGCAAGTGTTTGCACACATTGAAGGTACCATCTGGGTACTCTTCAAACTGGAAGAACCTAGTTTCTATGAAGGATTTGAAACTGTTAGGCATGAAATCTCATGATTATCATGTGTTAATGTTGCATCTTCTTCCAGTTGCAATACGAGGGATATTACCAGAAAATGTCAGAAATGCTCTAACTCGATTATGTTTCTTCTTCAACGCTGTCTGCTGCAAGGCAATTGACTCAGACACCCTCGATGATCTGCAACATGAAATTGTTGTGACAATATGCCAGCTTGAGATTTATTTCCCACCATCTTTCTTCGACATAATGGTGCATTTAGTAGTGCATATTGTCCGAGAGATCAAATATTGTGGTCCGGTTACTTACGTTACATGTATCCTTTCGAACGATATATGGGGATTCTGAAGGGTAGAATGAAAAACAGATATAGACCGGAAGGCAGTATCATCGAAGCAACAGTGACTGAGGAAGTCACAGAATTCGTAACAAGTTATTTGAACGATGCAGAGTCAATTGGTATTCCCAAACCACGTCACCATGGTAGATTTAGGGTAAAGGAGTTATTGGCAAAAAGGTTGTTCGTATCTCTCGTGATCTTATTAATCAGGCACATTTGTTTGTACTACAACACCTTGAGGTTGTTGAACCCTACTTCGATATTCACATTGCTGAGTTGAGTCGACAAAACCCTACCAAAAACCGTATCTGGCTTAAAAAAGAACAAAATCGAGTATTCGTCCAATGGTTTAAGGAATATGTGTTTGAGCAAGCTTCATTGAACCCCGAAGATGTCAGTGAAGAAATCAGATGTCTAGCTGTTGGTTCTGGAACAGATGTTGTATCGTTTGAAGGGTATGACATTAATGGATGCACATACTACACTGCACGCCAAGATGCTAAATCAATACATCAGAACAGTGGGGTAAAAATTGAAGCATCGGTGACTGAATATGGTCTAGGTAACCAGGTTCAACCAATGAGCAGTAGTAGTTGGTATTATGGTGTGATAGAGGACATATGGGAACTAAACTATCACATTGATTCGTTTCTATTGTTCCGCTGCAATTGGGTGGACAACCGACATGGACTCCAAAATGATAAAGGACTTATTTTGGTTGATCTTTCACGTGTTACAACTAATAAGGAAGATCAGTTTGTGTTGGGTAAAGACTGTGACCAGGTGTTTTATGTTGAAGACCCAAAAGCTAGTAGATGGTATGTTGTTCTTCCAGGGAGAAGACCGGTTTTGTTTGAGGATGAAAACAACGATGATGATAATGAGATGATAGATGAAACAGTATCGTTGCATACAGGGTTGCATGATTCAACTGATGATTTACAAAATGATGATGTTCAGACCATCTACGCTCGATCAGACCATAATGAGGGGGTTTGGGTAGAAAACAGATCATGATATATGTTACTATGTCTAGGTAACACCATTGGTTGAAATTACATTATATAATTCGTATTATTGTTGTTACAATGTTATCAGAATTAATTATTTATGTTTATTTTTGCAATTATACATCGTTCCATGAATATTGATCTAATGTGTGTGTGTTTTTTTCCTCAGTGGATGATGATCCTATTGATGATCCTATAGGACAGCTGCTCCTGACTGGGGATAGTAGACCGGCAAAACGCACCACACGAGGTGGTAAAAAGAAATCAAAGAAAGCAGACGTAGAGACCACCCCCAGCAGACCGAGACAGCTGGGCCTTCACAGGAAGGACAAGAGATACAAGTTGCTCCTCCGCCTCTCAAGAAACCCAAAAAACGAGGGGCAACCCGTGGGCTGAAAGCAAATAGAGGCCCCCCGACAAAGCCTTTGGAGTTCAATGAGTTTAATCAGCCCACGGGTACTTGGAAAAATGATTTCACTGCTCTAGCCAGGCATTTGGTGAGTACATATTTCAATATAAACCACCATTGGAAGCAAGTGCCTCAGGCGTTGAAGGAGCAGATATTTGAACGTCTCAAGGTATTTGTTACACTTAATAGTTTGTTTTAAGATTTATATAGTTACTTTTTTACACTAATCCATTTTTTTGTGCATATAGGACCGATTCATAGATCCTTCTCTGAAGGATGATGTGATGAAGGGGATTGCCACACAGTTCAAAGACTTCAGATCTCTGCTCACGAGGCAGTACATTTACTGTGAGGAGCCCGCAGAGATAGAGGAGGCAGAAGGTGAAGATGTGGATGATCGGAGACCACCGTGGCAAAAATATGATGGTATTACTGAAGAGCAGTGGAATGAGTTTGTTGCGAAGCGTTTGACCCCTGAGTTCAAGGTGAGTTTCACACTAGTAGTTGTTCTTTTGTATGATAAATGTTTAAAGTGTCCTTAGAGTTCATTTGGTTAATTCGTCTTTTTCATATATTATTTGCATAATTTGTCTTTTCATACATATATGTAGGCTATACGTGAGAAACAACAACAAAATGCAAAAAAAAATCGTTACCCCCATCACATGGGGAGTACAAGTATTGCTCAGCGTGTGCCGCAGTGGGAGAAAGAGGGGTTGCTGCCAGCTGGCTCGAATGTCAGCGAACGAAGGATGAAGGTTTGGGACTTAAGTCGACGGAAGAAACCTTCAAATCCGGCGGCACCTGCTGAGTATGATGACGCCACGAGAGAAGTCATCAACCAAATGGTAAGTGATTTTTAGTTTAAAAAATGTTTATTATATTTATAGAGTAACAATAGCAGTTAAATAAACCGAAG
The DNA here is from genome assembly GCA_023374045.1 of Limonium bicolor. NCBI lineage: Eukaryota > Viridiplantae > Streptophyta > Magnoliopsida > Caryophyllales > Plumbaginaceae > Limonium > Limonium bicolor. The sequence continues at coordinate 119,983,914 of CM041778.1, forward strand.
TATCCTTATTGACTTATTAAACTCCATAACAGGAAGAGTTAAGCTCCCAGATCACCCAGGGCACTTGGCAGCCCGTTAGGCAGGATGATCCACTTTCCCGCGCTCTCGGGAAGAAGGATCATCCGGGTCGTGCAGTAGGCTTTGGTGGTCATGTCGGTATACGCCAAGCCTTCGGTAATCCTGGGTCCAGACACAGTGCTGGAGGGAGCATTACATATGAGGAGCACTTACGCCAGAATGCGGAGCTCGAGCAGCGACTACGAAATGAATTTCAGCAGTCAATCGCTCAAGCTATGGAGATGATGCGTTCTGAGAGGATGAGTCAGGAGGTTTCTAGACCGCCAGATCAGGCACAAGCATCAGAGCCCGCAGCAGTGCCTCCCAGTAGTGTTCACTCCGTCAACCCATTTCCATATTCATCTCTCAAGGTTAGAACAACATGTTAACTACAAATACAAAAAAAAACAAATTATACACTTGTTTATGTGCATCTAAAATCTTTAATTTTGAAAATTTAGCAACCAATTGACTGCACATTGTTCCAAGTGATTGGCGTTGACGAAGTCGAAGTAGGGTGGGGAAAACTTTTCAAGTCTTGTGCTGGAGACACCGTGAGGAATGCAGCGCTCCGAGAGTACCATGCCGGGTGCTTGTTGAAGGTTACGCGCCTGCTTACGCGGATTGTCAGATACCGGTGCCCAGTGCAGACATATCCACCCTTCGTCAAGCTGAATCCAATACAGTACAGTGGCCCTGTAGATTGATTAAGCTTGGGGAGCAGCAGGTAACCCCATGAAAAAACTTATTCTTTAACATATCCTAGAGTAGAAACATATACTTATTAAATTAATATATTAGGAACACATTCAATCAAATTCTGATAAGGCAAAAGGAAAGAGAGTTGTTGTTGCACCAGCTAATCCTTCGATGGCATCCGCGACTAGAGTTGTGATGAGATCGAATTTGCTACAACCGGCGGTTCTGAATGCCTTACCCCCCATGCTGAAACTGTTGCACTCCACACTATTGATGACGCCGCCAGGAAGAGATTCGGTTACAATGGAACCAAGACCGGATCTTTTTTACTATGCAGGCGCTCAGAGTTTTGAAATCTATCTTACTGATTTTGTGGAGTTGTTCACGAAGGATTGGTTGAGTGCGTCGATTCTCAAATCGGCTTGCATGTGAGTAATTAGCATACCTTGTACACATTTTACTCTGTATATTTGAAAATTAAATTCATAATATTGGTTTCTTTATATTGTGCAGGTTTGTTGATGACAAGGCGGTCCAAGTACATGAGAATAGTAGTTTCGGGTTCTTATGCCCTGACTACTGTTCTGAAGCTAATATGGGATCTGACCCCCAAGCTTTGGTCCAGTACTTGTCGACTGTGATACATGCGTGTGCAGTTGCTGATAAATCTTACATAATGCTGCCTCTTCATCAAGGGTAAGAATTTTATCTAATGTTAAGTTAGTTTAAAAATTATGATATTTTATTATGTAATTGATTGAATTAAGTTCTGCTTGTATTGTAATCTATGAACAGCCGACACTGGTCTTTGCTCGTTCTATGTATAAAAAGCCCAAGAGTCCTGCAGCTTGACTCAGCATCTCGGCATCCCAAGAGGCCACTTATATATAACATGTTGATGAGGTGATGAATTTACTTAACTTGATTAATTATCAATTTTTAGTTATTTCTTAATCATCCGGTTGATAACTTTTACTTTATCTGTGCGTATGAATTCTAGTGCCTTTGTATCTGTAATAACGCAAGTCCAGGAGAGAGATTAAGAAGATTCCGTGGAATGTAGTCAAGGTATTTTTGTAGTCCTTATTCAAATTTTGTAATATGTTCATTAGTTTTAAAATAGGAACAGTATTATAATTTATGTGTTAAATCGATTTTGAATATGTACGTATATACATGTGCAGTGTCCACAGCAGCCGGGAGGTTCGGAATGTGGCTACTATGTCATTCGGTTTATGAGTGACTTGATAGCGGGACCGAGACTCTTGCCAGAGAAGTCTCTAGACATGGTAAGTAGCATTCTCGAAATATTTTGGTTTTGTAGATAATTTTTAACATTGATTCTTAAACTCAAAGTATTATTAGCAACTAATCATATTTCTTTTTGTGTTAATTTCAAGGCTTTTGAAGAGTTGGTAGACGGTTACAACGAAGGACATATAACCGAGGTGCTCGAAGAATGGGCAGAATTCATGAGCGTTAATGTAGGTTGCTTTTAGGGTTTGGTAGGATTGAGTAGGATGATTTTGAAATTCTCATGAAACAATTGTCGTTTCTGTAAAGATTTTGTTGATGTTTGATTAATTTGCTCAAATTTGTAAATGTAAGTGGATTATTGCCCGTAGATAGGTTTGGTGGCTATTTAAATGGTGAAATGGTTGATCTAATGCCCCACTGTGGTGGCATTGTTAATTGCTATATCTTAACAGGTTTGATTGATTTTGGGTGTGTGTGGTAGAATTGTAGGGTGGAATGGAAAAAAAACCTATTGCAGCGGTTCTTAGTAAGAACCGCTGCAATAGGCCCGTCAATATTTTCTGAAGAGACCCTATCGCAGCGGTTCCTTCAACAACCGCTGCGATAGGTTGTTTTTTTTTTAAAAAAAAGGTCTACTGCAGCGGTTCTTTTAACAACCGCTGCGGTAGAGTACCTACTGCAGCGGTTGTAGAACCGTTACGGTAGGTACCTATCGCAGCGGTTGTTAAAAGAACGCTGCGTTAGAGTACCTACCGCGGCGGCACCCATCGCAGCGGTTTTCAACCGCTGCCATAGGTACCAAACAACCGCTGCGGTAGGGTCTTTTTCTACTAGTGGAGTACTTGGGAAAGGGAATCCTATTACCTATTGGGAGGTAAGAAATCAAGTAAAAGGGATTTGGGGGTAATTTCATTCTCTTTCCCTTTTAAAAATGAGAAACTGCATAAATAAACAACAAGAAGTAAAATCATTCCGATTCCCTTGCATGATTACCCAAAAAAATGCTTCCCCAAACCTTAATAATGTTGTGTAACAAATTAATTGATGGGTAAGTGGAAGTTTATGATCTTTGGCTATAAAATGGTCAATAGCCGTGTAAAGTGTGCATCTCAAACATATCAAAGGTAAACTCATGATATAGGCGGATCGACCTAAGTACTATTGTAATCCTTGAAAGCTTGGTGAAATCCTTGTTCTTCCTTTTCCATTGACATAGACTATTTATACCCGAATCACATTATGTAATGATCTCAAAACCACCATAGTTCTGAGACCGTCACACGCCATGCAGTTATTACCTAAGATACACAAGACTACATTCACGATACTTAAGACAAATACAAATACTTATATATTGCATGATCAGAGTTTACAAACCGTTTGTACATCTTACAAAGCGGAAGCCAACAACTTACAAAGCAGGAGCAACTAAATAAAAATGTGCCCAAAATACAGTAGGGCCACAAGGCCGGCAATTCAACAACAAAGTCTGAACTCAAACTAAAGCAAAGATCTTCAGTCAAATGCTAAGACCTGTAGATCAGACGAAAATAGAGATGAGCAACCACATCTCAGCAGGTGATAAATGTCAACACCTAAGCATGCTCCAAACAATTACAAAACATATATATACATATATACTTTAGCAAAGCAGATCAAAACCAAAGCAGAAGACTTTCAAAACAAACAGAAGTCAAAACATAGCTGAGCTAAATGGAATTCAAATAGATAGCTAAACAACAAAGCATTACAGGAAACAGAAGTCTTTCAGAAAATAGAAGTCAGATGATCAGAAGTAGAAATAGAGCAAAGTAAAAAACCATGATCACATTGTTCACAAAACAAAACATTCTCAAAACAGAGTGGAGATCGAACAAAGTGGTTCACAACAATCACTTCATAAACAGAATCGGAACCCTAGTTCATAGCACTCACATACAAAAGGGTGAATGCCCTATGGATCAAATGATCCCACAACAGAAAGGATAGAGATCCTTGTCGGCCCTGTCGGTACCTAATCATCCCAGGATGACCCGAAGAATAGAAAACAAAGGACGTCCTACGCAGCATGCTACGGGTTAACTCAACCAGTCAACCACGGCTCATAAGGCTTACTAACTAGGTCCCAAAACAGAGGTTAAATGAAGAGAGAAGAATGAGAGGGAGAAGACTAAAGGAAGAGAGAAGAAAATCACCTAGAATAAGTGCAATTGTACTAGTACCTCCGTCCTATATTGACCTTCTTGTTTGCTTTTTGACATGTCTTTCCTTCATATTAAACATATAAAATATAATAATTTTATAAAACAAATTTCTACAACATATAGTTTTTCACATGAAAATCCATTGTAAAAATTAGGTTTGTAAAAATATGTTATCTTACATGTTAAAGATTGAAGCCAAACGACATGTCTAAATAGTAAATGAGAAGGTCAAATAAGGACCGAGGGTGAATGTTTCAAAATTATATAATACATATATATATATACAAATGTATATATACTATTTTTAATACACCACTCAAGAGTTACAATTTGTACAAAAAATTAAGTCTTGCTGCAAGGAGTAGATGATTCATCCCTAATCGTGGGACTGGGTATCTATAAACCTTTGCTGTAGGAGTCTTGGCCAATATATTCGTGAGTTGATGAGTGATAGGGACATTCCACAAGATGAGACCTTCTTGCAACTCTTTATGATCAAAACTGCAATCAAACGTCATATTTTTGGTCGAGCAGGCTTATGTGACAGACACTGATTTTTCATCCACGACGGAAACAATCATAACCGTCTATTTCTTTTCTTTTTTTTTTAAATCTACACCATTCAATTTTCTTTTCTTATTTCACCGTACATTCAACAGGGGTTTAATGACTTGACGCTTTACCATCCATTGAGAACTGTTTTTCCTTTTTTTTTGCCTTTTATTTTGTTTTACAAAATGACATATGTGTCATCTTAGTCATTTTCTTAACGATTCATTTTTTAATTTTAATTGTTCAAAACTGATTGTTTAATTAAAATTTTATTAGTGTCTATTGTTATAAGTTACGTGTTTGTATATTTTATTATAATTTTAAGTTAGCAAATAATTTGGATAAATTATATTATCAATTGTTTCTTTTCTCTGCATCTCACATTATACAGCCTTTATAAATAAATGGTTTAGCATATATGTTTGTATTTTTGTAAATTTATTAGAATAAAATTCAAAAATTACAAATAAACAGTTTAGCATACAATTTTTGTAAGAACCTAAACCCTCAATTACAATCTTAAATAATCACTTGATGTTCTAACTCTTCAACAGTGTTTTTTAGAGTCTGTGGTGTAGGGTAATCAATTTTTAACTTGATCTATACTTTATAATGTCGTCGCTAACTCGGTAGATGGGGATTTTGTGACGGATAGGGAATCTCCATCAATTTGACGGATAGAGTGTCAACCATTGATTTTGAAACTAAAAATATAAAAGATATGGATGGCTGAGATTAAAAAGGACGAGGAGGCTTTGGTGACGGAAATGATTGCCATTCTTTTTTTTTTATTGTTTTTCTAAATTGAATTTGAATCATTAAACTATAACATACAGGCGTGTATCATCCCTTTTTGATAGTGTGATCTCTGGAATACAGCAAAAAAAAAGTATGGGCATTGAGTATATTTATATTAGAGGATAATAATAATGTATATAAAAAATATGATTAGTAATTAAGGAATATATGTTTATTAATTGTAAACTTTAAATCACTAAATTAAATATGAAGTTGTTGGCTAAATCCTAAAAATCTAAAAAAATTATAAATTATAATATAATATAAATTCAAATATGAAGGAAACTCTAAAAAGTATATAATTTAAGTTGAACCTTACACCTTAAAATTTAACAATTTAATTAAAATTATACTAGAATAAATAATAAATTAAAATAAATTAAAAAACCCATAAAACTTAAGTAAAATAGTATGAAGAGATTCATACCATGAATAAACTAAAACCATAAACATTTAAATACTTGTAAATCTATGTACTAAATAACCATAATTATTCTAATAAAGGCTCACATACACTTTATATTGTCTCAACTAACTCGACAGTTTTTTAGGGTTAGTGGTTTAGGGTTTAGGGTCGTTAGACCCTAAACGCTCCACTACATACCATAAAAATGCCTTCGACGTTTTTAGCATTCCTAGGGTGGTTTTTAGGGTGTTTGGGGTAGGGTAATCTTTTTGGCATTAGTTCTATGTTTTATGTTGTCGTCACTGACTCGACAGTTTTTTAGGGTTTGTGGCCTAAACCCTTACAAACCCTAAAAAGCCTTCGACGTTTTAAGCTATCCTAGGGTGGTTTTTGGGTGGGTGTTGGGAGGGTAGGGTAATCTTTTTGGCATTAGTTCTACACTTTATATTGTCGTCACTAACTCGACAGTTTTTTAGGGTTTGTGGTAACGACCCTAAACCCTACACTACAAACCATAAAAATGTCTTCGACGTTTTTAGCTATCCTATGGTGGTTTTTTGGTTGTTTGGGGGAGGGGTAGGGTAATCTTTTTGGCATTAGTTCTTATATTGTTGTCACTAACTCGATAGATTTCCGCACCACAATTATAAATAACGTTTCCAATATTTTACATAAAGGTTTCCACAAATTCAAATAAATGTTTCCACATGTTCATTTAAACGTTTCCACGTTTCTACAATTCCATGATTATCTATAATGTTTCCACGCCACGAGTACATATAAACATTTCCACTACATGATTATATATAAACATTTTTATAATTATATATGATGTTTCCATGGCACAAGTATATAATGTTTACACCGTTATACATAAAGGAGTCCACGAGTTCGGATAATGTTTCCACTTTTTATTTAAACGTTTCCACCTTTTTATTTAAATATTTCCACATTGTTATATATACGTTTCCACATTTTTATTTAAACGTTTCCCTGTTTCTACGATTCCATGATTATATATAACGTTTCCATGGCATGATTACTTATAAATATTTCAATAATTATATATGATTGTTTCCATGCTACAATACGATTCCACGATTTATATATAAATGTTTACACACCATGATTACATATATACGTTTACCCAATTATATATTATATGCCACAATTAAATATAACGTTTCTACGACACATTTCCACGCCACTATCAAGTATAACGTTTCCACCGTTATGCATAAACGTATCCACAAGTTTATATAAACGTTTCCACAAATTTTTTATAAACGTTTCCATGTTTTTATATAAACGTTTCCACAAATTTTTTATAAACGTTTCCATGTTTTTATATAAACGTATCCACGTTTCTATGATTTCATTATTATATATAAACGTTTCCACCTCATGATTATACATAACATTTCCAACATTATATAATAAACTGAATTGTTGGAGTCGACTTTACGTAATTATTAACATTTGATTTTTATATATGCACTACACGATAACTTATAACATGAAGATTAAAAATTAGCCGGCAATATTTTTTAAAAATATTATACATCAATTTTTTAATTTGTAAAATAATGGAAATGATATTCGAATGTTTTTTCATTTTGTACTGTTTGAAATTGTGTTTAGAGCCCAGCACTAAACCATCCACCATAAACCCTAAATATATAATTAACCTTAAGCTTTTACGTATCCATGATAACTTATAAACGTTTCCACGATTATATATAAACGTTTCCATGATTATATATATTAATGTTTACACGATTGTATATAAATATGTTTCTCACGCCATGATTATATGTAAAACGTTTCCATGCCACGATTATAATAAACATTTCCACGATTATGTATAATATTTCCATGATTGTATATAAATGTTTCCACACTACGATTATATATAAACGTTTCCTCGATTATATATAAACGTTTCCATGATTATATATAAAACATTTCCACGGTTATATATAAACGTTTCCACAATTATATATAAATGTATCCACCACAATTATATATAAACATTTCCTCGATTATATATTAAACGTTTCCATGATTATATATAAAATTTCCACGATTATATATAAAAGTTTCCACAATTATATAAAAATGTATTCACCACGATTATATATGAACGTTTCCATAATTATATATAAACTTTTCATTTGGCCATTCTTGTCGATTCATTGTGTATAAGAATATTATCTTACAATTTTATTAGTTTACAAAGTTTGACTGATTGATGAACGTGAAGCCTATAAACGTTTGGAAACAATAAGCTGAGTTGTTGGAGTCGATTTTACATAGTCATTTAACCTTGATTTGTACGTATCCACGATAATTTATAAACGTTCCACTGATGATTAGAAACATGTAAACAACCTTCTATAATTATGTCCATGACTATTATAGAAAAGATGACAATAATTGTTATATATCTTTTTCTTTGACCATTCTTATTTAATCATGGTGTATAAGAATATTTTTTTGGTATTTATCAGTTTATAGAGGTTGACTGATTGATAAACCGAAAGACAATAAACATTTGGAAACGACACACTGAGTTGTTAAATTCAATTTTACGCATTCATTAACATTGGTTTTTACATATATCCACGATTGCTATTTAACGTTTTGATTATTATTAATAACATTTTATTAGCATTTTTTCATTTTACAAAGCTTGATTGATTGAAAAACCATAAGGTTATAAACGTTAAAAATGATAAACGGAGTTGATGGTTTTATGTATTTATTAAACCTTTGGCTTTATGTATGTACAATAACATATAACTTGAAAGCTCATATTTGTACGTTCAATATTTTTTTTAAAATCATTATATGCCACTTATTTAATTTAGAAAAAATATAATTAACTAAGTGTTTTGTAGATTATCAATTTGTTCAAAAAATTCCTATTTGTGTACAAAATTTGTTCTTAAAAAACACATGTAATTAAAATAATATTTAGAATATATATTAATGACAACAAATTCTTAAAAATTAATTACATATTTATGTATGTAAATTACAATAAACTAACTGGATATATTGTAAAATGATCTGACTATAAAAATAAACCACTTTCGGATGCTTTAAATGATGTACAAAACAATAATTATATATAAGATGTAAAATATAAAAAAAGTGATAAAATAAACAGCTTAAAAATTAATAAACTATTGCCGGAAGTATATCAGTATGTATATGCACTCATTAGTACATTACTACAGATCACAAAAGTTGGATTGAGCGCTCAGGCTCTCTCCCAGTCGCTTCCATGAGAGACGGAAATTAGCTTTCCGTCACAAAATCCACCCCATGTTTGGTACGGGCGCAGATTTGCTGACGGAAAGGATATTTCCGTCTGTAACACCCCCAAACACTGGTCTAGGAGTTAGGCCGCGTATTATTACATAATGGCTCTAATAAATGAACTTAAACAAACATCAAATAAGGCCCAAAACGAATACTCGCACAAAAGCATATTCAAAATGATGTCGTAACATCCCAGAATTTATTACAAAATGAAACACCCCTAACAATTAAAACACTGGAAATCGTGAATATGGGTGGTATGTACAATAAACCGGTCACCGTAATATAACCACGGTATAACCTATAACCTACGATACTGAGGGACATACATATGTCCGTGAATATAAACGAGTCACAATGTAACACGCATGTGTGCTCAGCGGTTTTTTGATATTAACCGACACAATTGAGCAAATTAAATTACACCGCGCTAGGACTTTTGTGCATGAAACTGGTATAGCACATTATGTGAACTAAAATAGATCGCGTACTTGTGTTATATAACTACCGTACAAATAACTTGTGCTACGAGCACATAGCATACGAAACACGTGATTGGATACAAACATGTACAAGTAACGTTATAACCTAAGGACGGATACTTCCCAAGTTATATTCCATGGCATAGGTAATAACCCAACTACCAATGTGCTACCGAACTCAATTAGCAAACTTCAATAAAATCAGTCTCACTCCTGAAACATCCCAGAGTTTCGCAAGTTTCCATTAAATGGAAACAAATTGTCGCTCAACCCTTGTAATATACGAATTTGAACAGCAGAATTTCATTGGTTTCCCCATCTTCCCTACACTACTAGTCTACTACTCTTCTTCCCCTCTCGTTTTTGGTGAGCCCGATTAAATAAACTACGAACCCATTCCCATACCCACTCAACATGGGGTGGATTTCTTTCTCGCGGGAGTTCTTTCTCGCGGGCGTCTGTAACTCAAAGCAACATAACTCAAAGCAACTGACCACTCAATTCTTCCCTTTTTCCCACGCAAATTATCTTGGCTGTCTTTCCAACGAAGGTCCCCTTTTTTGCCCTCTCGCATGCGTGAGTTCCCAACTCTGAGCCAAACAAGCTTGCGTTCTTTTTTTTCTTCTTTCTTTCTTCCTGTTGTTTCCGAAATGAGCGCAAGCCAGAACAAGATCTTTGGATTTTCCCTCAACTGCGGTCGCATGGTGAGACTCTCCTTCCCCAGAAGTTGCTCTTCAGAACAACGAGGTAAATCGGTATCAACTTTTCTCCTCCATCCCGTTATTTTCCTGTCCGAGAACTTTCACATCCTAACTTCTGTTCTCCTTCTGTTCTGTTTCGCCCGAAGTTTTACTCTGTCCCTCTAATCTTCTACATATCGCACGCGAGAGAAACTTGCATGCAACGCTTTGGAAATACCCATGTGAGATGTGTCGACGATCTTCAAGAAAATCCCCTCCCGGCGCAAGGTAAATACTGTTAGACTTATAAGCCCGTGTATTTATGTACCTATATTATCTTATTATAGCCGTTAGACATTATCTCTATAAATACTCTACTCCCTTTACATTGTAATGCGACACATCATATTATTCAATAAAGGCATATTCTTTTTCGGTACTCTGATCTTCTCAAATACTCCGGGTTGCATTCCTCTTCTGTTGATTTTCTTTGTTCTGTTTCTACCCGAGAATCCTTGCTCCAGCCCTGCTAACTTTCTGCATTTGGCAAGCATGAACCTTGCATGCAACCCTACTGATGAGATCTCTTGGAGTTCTGGAACGAAAATCCACTTCCCTTCACAGCTCGCAAAGAAGTAAACAATTCTCGCTATTTGAACCAAGGTAAAACACTAAACTTTAGCTCCTGTTATTCTCTTCGTTCCTCACTAGAACAGATGGGTTATAAGATGCTAATCCAACCATATTTGTACCCTGTTGCATGGCCAAAGAGAGCCTTGGAACATCCACCAAATCGCGCAGAAACTACACGGGGGATTCAAGAGGAAACATTCCCTAACTCAAGGACTGAAAGCTGTCCAATGAAAACCGAAGAAAACAGCCAAGGAATCCAGCGAAAAAAAAACCTAAGGTTGTACCTAATCCCATACCTAAGCTGTGCTTAATCTTGCGTATAACTGTGTGTGAGCTTATCTTTATAAATCTGGCAGCGTTGAGCTGGAAAGGAAATCTGAGTGTGGTTTGTTAATGCGCTGATGAACTGATGGTCTAAACAACGCATTTAAATGGTTAAAACTATGCCGTTGTTGATGGTCTAAAACGCATTTAAATGGTTAAAACTACGCCTGATGTTGTGTTAAATTATGTGCGAAGTTATTGGTAAATCTGGTAACCATAAGCTGGAAAATGCTATCGTCGTGAGGTTAGTGCTCTGGCAAGAGTGGTGGGTTAAATGCCTAGTGAAGAAGTGATAACCGTACCACAAACGGCTAGGAAAGGAAAGCCTGGTTACTAACGGTGTAAGGGTGTTTTTCAAGAGGGGAAATCCTATCAGATAAGGTTGAGGATTATTTGTTTGGGTTCTGAAAATTTTGAGTGCGTATGACCTGTAACTGATGGTAAGGGAATGGTGAACTGATGTCATAGGATAACCAAGATAAATGCAAATACTAGGCGCTGAAAGCTTGGCTAACCAATGCTGGAAACTCGGGTAAATTAGTTCTGAAAAACTATTCACACTCCCACTGGTGATATACTTGAACATACTCCCTTCTCTGTTGTTATGTCTAAAATCTGCAACTAATATCATAGTGTAACAGCTCTGTATGACAAGATTTAATTGAGTTAACAGCGTTGATTTCGAGTTACTTATAGTTCAAATCTTCTTAATACATTTGGGGGACTGGGAATCAGAGTGAGAAACAGAAAAGAAACATAGAAGTGAAGATACTAGTGTTATGTTGCTATTTTCTTGTTTGTTATCAGTTTCAGCACAACTGAAATTTCAGATAGGTCAAGAGTGTTGGGGTGGTTTAATGAAGAACTTGAAGCCTAACCAAACCACATAACTTAAGCTGTAAACTCTTTGGGAGAGATTACCAGAAAGATTTATAACCTAAAAGAAGGACTGAAGAGGAGACACATGTTTAAGTTTTCAGTTTGTTTCTGTTTTCCTTCCAGTTAGCATTTAGACCTTGTTTTTCTGTGGCTTTAACCGTGGTTGTTTGGGGTTTCTGTTTGGGATTTAAAATCTTGATGAAAACACACCAACTACTTATGAGTAAGCTAACAGGTTAAGTGGGCAGGAGAATTCTGTATAAACCACCTAATGAGACGGAAGCAGAAATGAACCTCAATACTGCAACTTTTCATTCCTGCACAATCAGATTTCCGAGATAATTTGAAGGTAGTATTAATTCAATAATAAATCTGGAAGCTTGCTAATACAATAGGCAGATTGTAAGTAGTTGGGAACGCCAGGGAAAACAAATTAACACAGTAGGACGAGTAATAGCCGAACTAGAATTGAGAAACGTAAATTAACCTCAGCTTCTCAGTTTCAGGTTCAGGATAATGAAGTTCAGAAGCATTAGCAAGCTGTTTTGGGTTTTGCTTTGGGTTAAAATTATTGATAAGACACCTAACTACATGTGTAAACAACAAGGGAGAAGTTGGAAATCAGATTGATGAATAAAGAGCAAATAGAAGTGATGACACTGATAAGTGCGAAATATAGACTTTTAAGGGTTCAATTACCTTATAATTTGCAGTAGTATTTTAAGTAATATTTCTCACTTATCTTACGATATTTCCTATTGATATTTATGTTTTGATATGAATTGATATATTTTATGTGTTAAATGTAGGAAAAAGTGTTGGAATCAAACAGTTTATTCACAAGCTTTCCAACGCAACAAACGGCGAGTAAAACGGACTTATAACGAAGAATGTGGAGTCGGTTGAAGATTGGAGGAAAATAGAAAACAGATTGATTCTGTCCACGACTGTGTCCGCATGAAGACAGACAGCTGCGTCCGCATGAAAGGCGCGGACACGAGGGCGGACAGAGGCGAAGACACGGACATCACCTGTGTCCGCATGAACTGGGGCGGACAGGGGCGCGGACACATGAACTTAGGCGGACCAGCGCATGAAGACATACATGTCCGCATAGAATTGGGCGGACATCAGCGCGGACAAGTGGAGGACAGCATCGCGAGAATATGATACGTCCGCATAATAACAGGCGGACACACAGGCGGACACACAGGCGGACGCATGCATGTAAATTCCCAGATCCACGCGACAGTTTACCTTCTTCCTTTGCGGCGCCGCAGTCGAACTGCTCCTTCATTAATACCAGACGACGTCTACCTTAATTCACTCACGCGTGACACCGGTCTGTCTGCAATCAATTATTGTTGCGAATTAAATCTCTGACTGCAATTTTCACGGATCTGCTCACCAACTCCACCGCCATCTTGACTCACCAACTGCACCGTCCCTGACTTCTCCGTTGTCTGCTTCTCATTTCCTCAGCCTATATAAACCCACACTCTGGTTGCTAAAAAATCATCGATCGACCCAATCATCTGCCATACTCCCTCTCCCACGATCGTGCTCCATTCACTTCATTCCCTCTATCAGAAATCATCACCCATCCACTCCATTAAATTCCCATGTAACACATACATCCCACTTTTCATTTTATTTTCCTGTTACATACCAGCTTTACATGAATAAAGTTAGCAGTCGGGGCAACGCAAGACGAAGTTGAACCAAGGAACCGGAGTGAACTTCTAAACTGGAGTTAACTCTTACCCTTACTTTAATTTATTTAATGCATTCCTTCTCTGTTATCGTTGTTTTTGTAACGATGAGCGAGTAAGTATTTTAGCTTCCCGGGTTGGGAAGCGAACCTATTTCTTGAATTCTGCTATGTGATTCTTCAGATAAATTTTGTTAACTGCAACAGTTCAATTTCTGTCCTTCAAATGTTTTAATTATTTGGCCAGTAATTAGAACAACCCTTGTAGTTATCTTATTAAAATGCGAGAGCTGAGATAGATAACGAGACGAAGGAAGTTGAACCTAATTAACAGCTAGAAGCGTGATCCCGCCTCTAGGTTAATTAGACTCCAATAGAAACTGCTCTTTATGCAATTAATTGTGTCCGGCCTAGAGCATTAGTCTGCTGCTAGATCTAACAATTGGTTAGGATTCATTATACTTAGTCGTTAATGAATTAATTAAAGTTTCTGAGTTATTGCAGTAAAATTAAAGGAAGAATTTAATAACAGATATAAAGGGAATAGGTAAGCAAACAACCCGGGGTGCGCTTTTCTATTTATCACATTCACCACTCTTTAAATTCCTCTTTGTTTATTTACCTTTTAAATTGTTCTATTTCTCCTTGCAGTTTAGTTTCTTTTTAATCAATCATTCAAAACCGAAAAAGTGATATTTCTTGTTTTCTTTAGTTTAACTTAATTTCCCAGTTAATCAAATATTTGTCAATTAATTATACGAGGTCCCTGAGATCGACAACCCCATTTAATCACTATACCCGCAAAACGATAGGTACACTGCCTATGTGGGTAGAAGTAGTCACATATTTCTCCATCAACACCCATCTTGGTGTTGCAGCTTTCGACATATAATACCGGGTATGTTAACAAACTTTAGGAGGAGTTAATCGTGCTGTTTGGGCTGATTTTGAGTTTAAACCCTTGATAAGACACTTAAGTAAGGGAGTAAATCATTTGGGGGAAACTGGAGGTCAGACTAATAAACTAAAAGAGAGATTAGTAAGGAAGCACACAGATTAGGGGTTGCCAGTTGTTGCTTCAGTATAACCGATTTTCAGCAGGGGTGTAAGGGTGGAATTAGCTTGATGACAAGTCTAAACCACTAAAGTGTATAACTGAATCTGTCCACACGTTGGAGGAGTAGAAACCTATTTAGTGCCACAAGAATAAGATCAGACGGGAAAGTACACAACAACTAGTATTACAAAAAAAAAATCTACAATTTGTGATCTCTGTATAATCAGCTTCAGAAGTGTGATGGGAACTGTATTAGCATAATAATGAACCTAGGAGAGGATTAGGGGACTAAGGAATAATGTCATAAAATGTCTAAACGAAGTAATAGAGTAAAACCAGGTTAACCGTTAAACTTGGGGGATAGAAATCCTACCATGTTAGGGCAGAGGCACCGGTGAGGTAATCTGAAAAATCTGGATAGAAATGACGTAGAAAATGTCCTAGCATACTTCGAAAGATTTGGGGTCAAGTACACCTGCGAAATTTCTCATTAGGGGCTGGTCTTGTAAATAGATGAGCTTAGAATAATAGTAAGGTCTAGGAACTAAACGTGGAGGAATAACTAAAGAATGAGGTAAGTATAGTCTTAAGATTTAAAGTAGGTTAGCAAACAAGCGGAAACAAATCAACCCGCCCTTGAGGAGAGTATAGGGCTAGTTAAAAAGGATTAGAACACTCCGGGGTCAAATGCTAAACAAAGAAAAATGGATTTGGAAATTAAGACAAACTAAGGGGA
Organism: Limonium bicolor; assembly: GCA_023374045.1. Lineage (NCBI taxonomy): Eukaryota > Viridiplantae > Streptophyta > Magnoliopsida > Caryophyllales > Plumbaginaceae > Limonium > Limonium bicolor. The sequence continues at coordinate 119,999,716 of CM041778.1, forward strand.
GAAACAAGCTGAAATGCTAGGTACTTGTAAATGCCCGAGGGGTTGTAGGATAAACAAGAAAGATAACTAGTGGTTGTAAACTTAGAAATATGACAAGTCATGGAGGATCGAATGGTAAATGAGTATGACCTAAACCACCCCGCAAGCTTTAAACTGGGGGAAACTCTGAATTATCCAACATGGCACTACCTGGCCTGAGTCGGTGAGTCTGAATCAAACTAATGCAGTAGGACTAATAATGTCACTTAAACCGTATATGGCTAGAGTAAATGTTATAAAAAGTTTACGAGTATCAACGTGTGATCAACCAAACTAACCCGCTCAATCATGTAACAATTATAGGAGTGTGTCACACGAGCGGTGAGGAATTGTAGCGCTGGTATACACGTCGACCGATATGAGGTATGGACATGTGTGGTTCGTATGTTGCCGTGTTACACGGCTTGTGTGCTGTGTGCTTTGTTTGACAATGACCATAAGATTAAAGCATGGAATTGGATTGCTTGTTGTGATTGCTTATATGCTTGAGATATATCATTGTTGATATTACTTACGCGCACACAGTAGTTTAGTCCCTTTCTCGTCTATGGAGCTTTGAGATGAAACTTGACGAACTACGTAAACAAACCAAAAGAACTACACAATGAGAAAACTCCTCTCTAACTATAGAGGACTCATAAGGACACCCACTATGGTGTCAAGATATTTATGATAAGTGAATGCCCTATTGAGGACTACGATCGACCCCCACAATGGTGTCGAGCTGACAAAAATAATAATGATAAATATATATATAATAAGTAAGTACCAGCTGATGGATCATATGGATAATCCGGGAAGAAGAATTCTCGGGCCGCGCGGTTTGGACGCTCGGGAGTTGGTATCTGCATCAGATCCTTCGACCGACTATGGTTATTATTGTGGAGCGCTTCCTGGGGTCGAGAGATGACCCCTCTGTCTCGACGTACGACGCCGGGACTGGAGGATTAGCGAGCACACCCTGGGGTCTAGAGATGACCCCTCTTTCTCGACATATGACGTCGGGAATGAAGGAGTGGCTATGGAGAAGACGTTCTCCAAATTGTGGTGATAAGAGAATTCATAAATAATCCTTAAAGAAACAAGGAATGATTTAGCACCTACATAATAAAGATTCGGGATCTAGTCTATATCCCCTGACTTGGTGCCAGAGAATAGAGAAAACATGTGTAACGAGATCAAGCAAATAAGAAAATTCACAAGTGATTCTTTAAGAACAAGAGCTGAATAGCACCTACATAATAAAGTCTCGGGGTCTAACCTATATCCCTTGACTCGGTGCAAGAAAATGAAGGTAAACTTGTGTAATGAGAACAAAGAACAATACGTAATCTCTTGAATGATCCCATAGGGAGGATCACCGGTATAATGTACCTACGCACGCATCCTATAGGTTACTTGATTGTTGCTGCTACATTGGCAGCTTATTGTGCTGAGTTACGTGCTTGCAAGTTGTGCTTGGTTGCTTCTTGATATTGCTATGCTACTTGCAGATGTGCTTGGTTGCTTACTGATATTGCTATGCTACCGATGAGTGTGTATGATATCATGGTGTGCTGATGTGATTTACTGCTTTATCATAGCATGTGAAATTGACTTAATAATATTCGACCAATTAGTCGTGTGGCCCGGTAACATCGGCTTCACACGTTCATACTCAGCGTAGTTGCTGAGTCCTTTACACCCAATTTTTTTCAGGTATTGTGCCAGACGGTAACGGAGCGTAGGCGGGATGGCTACCATGGGGGTAGTCCATCGGGGCATGACTTTTAAGGTTGTAGTGGCATGTGTAATACAGAGGTTGTTATAAAGCCCGAGATGTAACTCTTAGTCTATGATTTGGAAATTTTGTTGTAGACACTCGGAACTTGGGAATTATACTATATATCGTTAGAATTTTGGTGAGGGCTGTTTCGAGTCATTCAGACTGTAACTTGAAGTTAGTAATGAGGACTGTCAACCACGTGGGTGGTTGGTGTCTGTAGCACCGAATAGAGTTCGAAACCGCTGCATAGACTTCTCTTGGTAACGTTAGGCGCGTTGTTTAATTGTTGGATGTGATTCGGGGGTGTTACACAAAACCCACTGAATGAATATCAAAAGCGGAAGCTAACTGAAGAGGCCCGAAGGCTACATGTCAAAATACTATGTCTCAAAAGGAATCGAAACAACAAAACAAACTAAACTCCAGAGCTGAGCAAAGTGACCCTCGCTGATCAATCTGCAATGTTAGATAAAGTAGGGGAATGAGGAAACAACTATGCCCAGTAGATGACCAACTTCATCAACCATGCTCAAAACATTTTACAGAATATAGACAAATCAGAAGGAGTCAAAGGAATCCATAAACATGTCAGAAAATAGAAGCAGAAGTCCATACAACGAAGGACTAAACAGAGTCAGAATCAGACAGAATCAGAAAACAGAGCGGGACACTAGTTGATCACAGCATACAGACAGAACGAGCAACCAGCTCGTGAACAGAACGAGGAAACCTCACTCGTAAACAGAACAGGTGGAACACCTGTGAACAGAACGGGGAACATCACCCGTGAGCAAAAGGATATCCTACATAGCGCGCTACGAGACAGCGAGACCAGCCATCCAAAGGTTCAGACACAGAGATAACTAGGTCCCAAAACAGAAGCTTAAAACGATTAAGCAAATGTGCACCAAAGGCACCAGAAAACACTTAGATAGCTTGGAAATCAAATGGGGAGTCCAACCCCGCAAACGGAAGTCAAAACGGAGCTCAAACGAGCAAGTTATGGTTAAAACAGTAGCTCGTCCGAACTTGTGTCCGGACGTCAATGTTCGGACACAGGTCGAACCTTAAAACAGGGCAGAGACAGAGGTGTCCGATCAAAGGTCGGACGGATGTTCGGACGCTTTTCGGAAATCAGTACGCGCAAAGTCCGAACTTGTGTCCGGACATCTATGTTCGGACACAAGTCGAAGCAAAGTCAGAGAATGCAGAAGGCTGTGTCTGAACTTCAAAGCTCGGACGGAAGTTCGGACACAGCGAAAACTCCAGAAGATTTAAAGCGCAACGGTGCATGTCCGAACGTCAAAGCTCGGACAGACGTTCGGACAGACCAAAATGTGCAGTTTCTAGGAACGAATTCACAGCAAAATAGAGGTTTAAACACAACAAAACAGAAGTAGTGCATGGAAAACAACCTTGGGGTTTGTAGTTGAAATACCCAAACCTTGGTATGTTGTTTAAACATTAAATAATAAATTATTAAGACTAAAAAGAGTCTTAGAAACATTAATAAACAATTTAATAAATAGTAAATACAATAAATTGTCTAAAAGGCAATAAAGGGCGAAATATGCTCTAAACTTGGATGACTTGGTTAAGACTTAATAAACTTACCAAGACCTTACTATTATATTAATGAGCCTATTAAATCAATTACCAAAGAAAACCGAGCTTGAAAACAAGTTAAAACACAAAATGTGCTTAAAGGAGTCATAAAGCACGTTTTTGAAAAATTGTCTTGTAAATGAGTTTTGAATGGCTAAATGTCCATCATTACTCTTTAATTAATATGTGTACTATTTAGTATCACATTTGGAAGTTTAAATTAATGGGGAAGTAAGAATTGCGTTTCTACGTGTCTTGTTTTAGTAAATAGTAACTAAAATAAGCTAGTTTGTAACATATATTAACATGTGTAATTTAATTGAGCAATAAAGACTACATAACCCCTTATATTTAAATGGGGGCCGGTCTTGCATATGGTGAAACGTCACCTTGCTAGCTGGTTGAACGATCAGTGAGCAAATAAGTGAGTAGTGAAAAGCACTATTTGCTTTATGTATTAAATATCTTCAAAAGCAACAACAATCAGTGAATTCTTCTCATTCTCTTCATTCTTCATTTGCTGTTGCTTTCTCACGTAGCTATCTCTTCCTTTTCTCTTTCACGTAATATAACACCACACAGCAACATATTCCAACTTCAAATCCTTGTAACTTCTTGCTCACTTGTCCAAATCTAAAACCGAGACCACCGATCTCTTAGTTTCATCAAGCTCTTCGACTTGGTCCTTTCAAACCTTCAAGAGCTCCATTTTGGTGCCAAGAGGAATCTCCATGGAAGGAGCTTGAGTTCATCTTCTTACGTATTATTCTTCTCCTTTGCTTCAAGGTATGGAAACTCAAAGAAAATGGTGTTTCCTCTACGTTTTATGTTAACCAAAGGTAGCTTAAAATTCCTTTGGAAAATGAACGTACGTTGTGTATTCAAACTACCTAAAGAGCCAATGGTTATGACATAGAAAAATGTTCTCAAAAGACTAGTAAAAAAACATACGAACTGCTGTTTGTATTTGCAGGTGAAAGGCAAATATATTGTGGGAAATTCAGTGTTTAAGATTATTGCATTTTAAGAGCCTAAGTGCTATGCAAATTTAAGTTTGTGCACTATGTTGTTATATGGTGTATATTTGATGAAGTTTTGAGTATAAGAGTGTACGTAAAATTATTTGGGAAGCTATACAATTGATGGGTGTTAAGAACTTACGCAGCAGGCGATGAAAAATGCGTGTACGTCGGTCCAGTAGTTTCGGTCCGGGACTTAGGGTCTGGATGAGGTCCCGGACCATATATCAAAATTAAACCGAGAGTTGTTACGTGGTCGTAGGTCCGGGACTTGGTTCTTGTCCAAGGACCCGGACCAATCCCTTAAAATGCCCGAGAGATTTTTGGCTAGTATGGTCCGGGACTTAGGACCTGGGTGAAGTCCCGGACCACCCCATTTTAAAAGCCGAGAGTACACTTAGCATGTGGTCCGGGTCTTAGGATGGAGACAAGGTCCCGGACCGATGTGAAACTTGGTTTTAAGGTGTGAAAATGGTGTCTAATGATGGGGATTGATGGATAATGATGTTGTAAGGTTGTTAAGGACATGTTTGGTGAGTTATAATGACATTTGGTGGGTGAGAAGTTGGAATAAAATGTGAGAGTAAAACAAGTTAAAAATGTAAAGGTATTTAATAGCTAACGGAGTTAACTATAGTCATTTGACGTTACACAAACGTTACCCCAATGTTAATGAAGGTAACTTTAATGTACCAGTTGTTCGAGAATTGTTCGAGGAACCTAAATGGACATGGTAGAGTGGACTCCGGCGACAGGTATGGTTTTCTTGCAACCTGTGTCCTACCGGATTACACCGGCTTGTATGCCAATGTGTTTTTCTGTGTGTTTGCCACCTTGTAAGATAAAACATGAAATGAGTTTATAGTAATTCATTTATGTGGCGAATCTGGTCACCAATACCGTTTAACCTCAAATAGTGTTAAACCTTAGCTAACCAAATCTAGGTACACATGAGATATCGGTATTCGGAGTTAACGACCCAAACCTTGGGAACGTTCTAACCACGGCTATGCGTGAGTGTTGTGTATGGTTATTGTTTGCAGGTGTGTGAACCTCCCTTACATGCTTAACACGGTTGTGATACCGAATGGTGTGTGGATGTGATAGGTTCCATAATGGAGCCTTAATTACTTAACTATAAGTATATGTGTACTAATGGGGGGTGAGGAGTCCGGTCATGTTCCGGCCACGCGTGTGATGGACGGGAGTCGATGTCATACCCGGTTCGACTCTCTTGGTGTATGTTAGGTTGTTTACTCATTGGGTTTCCAATCTTCCCTTTAGCTTAGCCAAAGCTATGTTACTGACTCACGTCGGTTTTCTGGGGCATACAATGGTTGTTCGGTGTGCTTGGTTTACTGTACCCAACGCACCTTAGTGTTAAGTTATCTGTTCATTAAAGAAACGGTAGCAAGTTATGGAACGAGCTTATCATGAGTTTGGCAACATTCTCTAGGCTCTAAAGTGAACTAATTATGGTTGGGTTGGTTCCTTAAGAGAACCGTACCCGTTGTATTATGTGTTATGGATGTATTGCAATTCCTTTCGGTGTGAAGTTATATGTGGTAAATTGTGGATATGTGGATTATGGTTATGAATTCAGGTTAATAAGAAACGTTTAAGGATAATTTGGTTGATGGGTAAATGTTGTCTGTTAAGGAAGTAACTCCATTAAGAGGAGAGTCACTCTAGGGTTAAAGGAAAAATGCTGATTTGTTATGTGTGGATGTGTGGATGTGTTGGGTGTTTGTTAAGCCCTATAGCTGGGCGTATGCAATGTGTTGTGTGTTTTATGGTTTACATGCAGGATTTAAATATAATCAACAGCATGCTAAGACGACAATTAGTTGTGCGTGGCCCGGTAGCATGCGGGCTGCGGGATTACCATACCAGCAAAGGTGCTGACCCCCTTGGGGGCCACCCTTTTCTCCTTTTTCTATTTCAGGTACAAGGAGCTGGAAGCCGTTCGAGAGTAGGACGGGGTAGATGTTTGTACATTGGTAGCCCTTTAATGGTGTATGTATATAGGTGTAGTAAGACCGAATTTGTTATCGGCATTGGTTAATGAATACTCGGTACAGCGGGGGATGTATTGTAAATAATTGTTGGAAGTGGAATCAGGATTGTATGGTTTAGTTGCTCGGGGATCTAGTCCATCAGACCGATATAATATGTATGAATTAGCCTTGTTAGCCACGTGGGTGGTTAACGGCGTGTAACACCAACGGATTAAGCAATGTGATGGTTTATGTTTCCGCTGCAGATGGTTATAAGGTGCGACGTTGTGGATGGGGTGTTACAAAAAGTGGTATCAGAGCGAAGTATCGCTCTGATGACTGAATTACCGAGCCTAGGAAGTACCGAGTTAAGATTTTAGTACTTTGGGTTAAGGGTTGAGTGATAGCGTGAGAGATACGCTAGTTAGGAAATACCAGTGTGTACTGGACATCTACTATATCCATCCCGCCCTCCACAACCCCTATTTTATGACTTGGGAAGGAACGCCAGGGAGATGAAAGCCCTCTCTTACCCGGGAAGACCCGGTCTGGCTGTTATTAACTATCTTGTAGTATGGGAACCTGTCACACGGTAAATCCCGAAAATGAATCCCGGAGACGGTTCCCATCTGCAAATGTTAACCGCATTTCATAGCAAGAATGGAGAATCTTGTGTAGGGAGGAATGAAATTTCCGGCAACCTGGGTCGACATGCCGAGCAGTCGAAACTACCAGCTTGCAACAGGCAAGAAGAAAAATGAAACCCGAGACGAGAGTCTACGGGATGGCAAATGTTAGGTAATGGCACCAACGGTATACCAACCGACAAAGGAACTACAACGTAGTACCCAAACAAGAGACAAGTCTCAGTAACCACGACAAATGCGTGGAATGGGCTACGAAGAGATACAATAATAAGTAAAAAGGGGTCTCCCAGAAGGGGAAACACCCTAGTAAATGTTTATTAGAGGAGGACAATGAGAAGTTGTGCAGGAGATTAGTTAATTAGAGTATCCAAGTAAGGACCCGAGGCCACTGAATACGGTGCAGACAAAAAAGTACCGCAGCCGGTACATGTTGAACCGACAGCCAGTTAACAGGGCGCACTTGCCGTGGCAAGTGCAGCTATAACAGGGCTGTTCGAAGAAAAAAAAAAATTTTGACAACTACAAACTACTTAGTAAAGTACCCAGAAATTTAAATGTGATCATCGTAACCGTGGAAGGGCTTAACAGCCTAACCTTTGTAAATGGAATATACCAGTCAGCAAGAAGCTAGACTTGGTTAAGGCAAGAAGGTGTTGTGAAACCAGGAGAAATTTTTCTTTCAAACTCAGATATATTTCAAACTCTTTTCCTTCAAAACCAAATCCTCTTTTAAACCAGTACTCCTTTTACCCTTCTTTCAAACCAGATTACCTTTGAATAACCGGACGGAAACCGGTGAACCCGAGGGTAGTAACCCGACGGTATGGATGGAGTTCAGAATAATATAACGATGGATAAACCTTCCCTGGAATGAGTTCGGGAAGCACGGAATGTATATTGTCAGAGGACAATATAAGGGAGTTGACAACAGAATACTTCACCTAGGCGTGTGACGGACACTACGAGTGTACCAACTGCGTTGTGGGACGACCGCACTCCGATAGGAGCATGTGGGCCTGACAGACCTACTTATGGGTTAGTCGGGTAAGTAGTAATGTATCAGTATGATACCCCATATATGTATACGAGAAGAGTCCGAAACACGGGAAGTAGTCGACTCCATACTACGGTCAGCAGTAAAAGTCAAGTAAGAGCTAAGGATTACCACGAATGGTTGAAGTAAAGGAACCCAGTTGAGAAGACTAAAGGAATTGGTAAATTCGTCCAAGAGAATGTGTAGAGTCAAGAAGTGCGAAGAGCACGGATGGTTATGCAAAGACATCACGTATGTCTTAGGAAGTTGAAGGAATGAGACATGGTAGCTGGAACGAATACCCAGCTAAGGAAGTAAGAAGGCATAGTCTACTGAATGTACTCATAGGTGAAAGTTAAATGTAATGGCATACCTTAGTAACACCCAGGAGTAATCCTTGAAGGGTGTTTGGGATCAAACATTGTTGGATGGGGCAACGTAACAGAAACGTAAGAAGGGAACCCACTTAACAGTAGGACCCTAAGTTGCCAAGAGACAACTTGGAAGGAATCGAGATGTGACGACCTTGTTAAATGTAATTACAGAAAGTAAAGTGTGGTAATAGCCTTTAGTGAGCAGAGCTCGAGGCAGTGGCTTATAAGCCACAAGCGAGATAGGTCATGTAATTGAATCAATTATAGAAGTTTATGTTGTACAGGAAATAAGCGGAGAACGAACCACTGTTAAAGAGTGGGGATACCTCTAGATATGGTGAAACCGCGAGAGCGGTAGATGTGTGGATCAAGTTTAGGAAATATGTGGAGGATGAACCATGTTGTTATTACCCCAGGATGATTTGAATAAAAAATACGAAAGAAGTGTTTGTAACAGTGGTGTAGACAGGAAGAGTACTAAGTCTGTAGCAACCACCATTGGTGCGTGATGCTAAATGTGTAGCGAACAACGCTTAGGGAAAAAAGGCTCGAGAATAGTATGCAGAAATCAGCCAAACGGGCGGCCGAATATAATAACGGATGCAGTGTAAGTTGATGTTGTATAATGAAAGAGGATACGGTGTGTACTAAGCGACCGTTGTATAATATTATTAAGGGATGGTATGACAATAAGAGGGTGTGAGTTAAACCCAGTGGAGATACAACAAGTAAGTTATAACGAATAAGCTGGACAGTAAACCAGTAACCGGTATTATGAGATAAGAATCTCAGTAAAACACAGTGTGAATTCCTATTGCAATCGCATGAGAGATTTACTGCCAAGAGTTACGCCCTGCACTCTGTATGACTGCGTGTTTTGGTATTGCGTTTGCGCAATAACGATCGAGGCATATGAAATGCAAGGTCATATCAATGAAATGATACTGGTACAGAACTAAATATGGAAGCAGGACTGGCAATAAGTGACTACAGTAGCACTAAGTATTAAATATCGGTATGAAATATACCTCAGGTGTAGGAAATAACTGAAAGAGCACTACACATCAGGTAGTAGCTCAACCTCAACCGGCAGTAAGTCGAAAGGAATTGAGGCAATAATTGAGAAATACATAGCAGCGTACACTGTTAATTGTCATGGAGGTAGATGAAAGGTTTGTAACTCACCGAATTCGCTCACGGTAAAAGATACCACGCTTCGGTTGAGAAACCATGGTTACCAGGATAAGGGTAATACATAAGAGGTGTACAGTACAGTAACAGGAAAGAGTGGGGAAAACTAGCTCTATGAGTACCAGAGTTGTGCAACAGAGGCCAGCGAGCCCATGCATCGAATAAATAGAATAAGTGGCTAGTAATCAATGCCTAGAAGCCTTATAGGCCAGGAACGAAACCGGTAATGAGTTAGATAAACTCCAATGAGAATCCTTGGTTTAGGAACTAAACCGCTAATATGGTCAAGACCTTTAACGGACCGCGTGGAAGTTAAAACACTCCACGACGGTAGAACTTTTTAACACTATGTTCAGTGGTTGATTACGTGGGCGTAATCTCTTTTAAGGGGGGTAGAGCGTAAAACCGCTTGGTGTGTTTTACCGTACAAGTGTACGTGAACTATGTTGTGCATAGCACAAAAATAAATTGTTATGATGGTTGGCATGATTAATAATTTGTTATGGTGGTTGGTTGGTTAAATGGTGGTAATTGCGCACAAAGATGCGAAATACGTTGTGGTAGGTGTGACTACCTTGGTAATGGTTGTGGGTAAGTACAAATACTAAGGAGTAAATAAACTCCTGGGGAACTAAAGCCCCAATGGTGTGTGTTAGCATAATACCAAATGTAACACGATGTATTGTATTTTGATTAAAAACATGTATATATATATTGTGGTGATTTACGAAGGGTATGAAACTGACATGGAACTTAGTAAGAATTAGATTCCATAGGTAACTTGATTAAAAGAGAATGGAGGTAACTGATAGACTAAGTTCATCCCTGGGAGATGTAATGATTATGACTAGAAGGATCAAAAGATAGAAGTGGAATATGCTTGAATTAATTGTTGGTTGTGTTGAAAATGAAGGGGAGGTGGAACTTGATTTGCATGCGATCAAGGGAAGCGAACACAAATTGGGGTGGAAGGATAGTTCAACACTGATGCTGATCACATCAGGTTGGATGACTCTTGAAGCTCCCTATAAGTGGTCACAAATAACACCATTAAGAAAGGATGCAAAGAGCATAAGTTGGACTTGGAGTTGTATTGAATTTTCAAAAGGGTTTTCAATAGGTATTTCCAAAACAGTGGATTGATATTTGAATAAAGGATTCTCCTGTTACTTAACCTGGTAAAGGATATTTTTTTGTAGTACTTGCTCACGAGCTGAGGACGTATGAGCCTTTGTCTTCGGACCGGTGACATGAGAAGTACATATGTTAACAATTGGGTGAATGTTTTGATCTCCCAAAGGAACGGGGACCAGCAGGGTGTCCATCGCGACCGGTTTGCGGGGATCACAGTGTATATGTACTCAACATGGGACTCGAGCCCATGAAGAGATGGAAAAGGTATTTCTATTTGTTATACGTGCTAAGACATGTTGTGTGATATGAGTAATAAATATTACTTTGACCTTGAGTCTTAATATGGTTCAGTTCTGAATTGATTATGTTACTTGGGCCTATGAGTCCAAAGGTGGTTATGTTGCCCAGACCTGAGAGTCTAAGGATTGTTGTGTGAGTACAATACTGTTAAAGTACCCGGACCATTGAGTCCGAGGTAATCATGTGAGAATGATACGTTATGGATGGATGTGTATGTGAACCCGGACCTTCAAGTCCGAGGTTGTGGTGTAAGGTGTGTTGGTTATGGAAGTATTTTACTATACAAGTAATTCCCGTATTCTAAACCAATGATATGTGGGAAGTGTGAACTTCGCGGACGAAGTTCTTTTAAGGGGGTATGAAATACCCCAAACTTGGTATGTTGTTTAAACATAAAAACAAAATTATAAGACTAAAAAGTCTTAGAAACACTAATAAACAATTTAATAAATAGTAAATACAATAAATTGTCTAAAAGGCAATAAAGGGCGAAATATGCTCTAAGCTTGGAATAACCTTGGTAAGGACTTAATAAACTTACCAAGTTATATGTATATTAATGAGCCTATTAAATCAATTACCAAAGAAAACCGAGCTTGAAAACAAGTTAAAACACAAAATGCTTAAAGGAGTCATAAAGCACGTTTTTGAAAAATTGTCTTGTAAATGAGTTTTGAATGGCTAAATGTCCATCATTACTCTTTAATTAATATGTGTACTATTTAGTATCACATTTGGAAGTTTAAATTAATGGGGAAGTAAGAATTGGGTTTCTACGGTCTTGTTTTAGTAAATAGTAACTAAAATAAGCTAGTTTGTAACATATATTAACAGTGTAATTTAATTGAGCAATAAAGACTACATAACCCCTTATATTTAAATGGGGGCCGGTCTTGCATATGGTGAAACGTCACCTTGCTAGCTGGTGAACGATCAGTGAGCAAATAAGTGAGTAGTGAAAAGCACTATTTGCTTTATGTATTAAATATCTTCAAAAGCAACAACAATCAGTAATTCTTCTCATTCTCTTCATTCTTCATTTGCTGTTGCTTTCTCACGTAGCTATCTTCTTCCTTTCTCTCTTTCACGTATATAACACCAGCAACATATTTCCAACTTCAAATCCTTGTAACTTCTTGCTCACTTGTCCAAATCTAAAACCGAGACCACCGATCTCTTAGTTTCATCAAGCTCTTCGACTTGGTCCTTTCAAACCTTCAAGAGCTCCATTTTGGTGCCAAGAGGAATCTCCATGGAAGGAGCTTGAGTTCATCTTCTTACGTATTACTTCTCCTTTGCTTCAAGGTATGGAAAACTCAAAGAAAATGGTGTTTCCTCTACGTTTTATGTTAACCAAAGGTAGCTTAAAATTCCTTTGGAAAATGAACGTACGTTGTGTATTCAAACTACCTAAAGAGCCAATGGTTATGACATAGAAAAATGTTCTCAAAAGACTAGTAAAAAAACATACGAACTGCTGTTTGTATTTGCAGGTGAAAGGCAAATATATTGTGGGAAATTCAGTGTTTAAGATTATTGCATTTTAAGAGCCTAAGTGCTATGCAAATTTAAGTTTGTGCACTATGTTGTTATATGGTGTTATATTGATGAAGTTTTGAGTATAAGAGTGTACGTAAAATTATTTGGGAAGCTATACAATTGATGGGTGTTAAGAACTTACGCAGCAGGCGATGAAAAATGCGTGTACTCGTGTTCCAGTAGTTTCGGTCCGGGACTTAGGGTCTGGATGAGGTCCCGGACCATATATCAAAATTAAACCGAGAGTTGTTACGTGGTCGTAGGTCCGGGACTTGGTTCTTGTCCAAGGACCCGGACCAATCCCTTAAAATGCCCGAGAGATTGTTGGCTAGTATGGTCCGGGACTTAGGACCGGGGAAGTCCCGGACCACCCCATTTTAAAAGCCGAGAGAGTACACTTAGCATGTGGTCCGGGTCTTAGGATGGAGACAAGGTCCCGGACCGATGTGAAACTTGGTTTTAAGGTGTGAAAATGGTGTCTAATGATGGGGATTGATGGATAATGATGTTGTAAGGTTGTTAAGGACATGTTTGGTGAGTTATAATGACATTTGGGGGTGAGAAGTTGGAATAAATGTGAGAGTAAAACAAGTTAAAATGTAAAGGTATTTAACTAGCCAACGGAGTTAACTATAGTCATTTGACGTTACACAAACGTGTTACCCCAATGTTAATGAAGGTAACTTTAATGTACCAGTTGTTCGAGAATTGTTCGAGGAACCTAAATGGACATGGTAGAGTGGACTCCGGCGACAGGTATGGTTTTCTTGCAACCTGTGTCCTACCGGATTACACCGGCTTGTATGCCAATGTGTTTTTCTGTGTGTTTGCCACCTTGTAAGATAAAACATGAAATGAGTTTATAGTAATTCATTTATGTGGCGAATCTGGTCACCAATACCGTTTAACCTCAAATAGGTGTTAAACCTTAGCTAACCAAATCTAGGTACACATGAGATATCGGTATTCGGAGTTAACGGCCCAAACCTTGGGAACGTTCTAACCACGGCTATGCGTGAGTTAGTTGTGTATGGTTATTGTTTATAGGTGTGTGAACCTCCCTTACATGCTTAATACGGTTGTGATACCGAATGGTGTGTGGATGTGATAGGTTCCATAATGGAGCCTTAATTACCTAACTATAAGTATATGTGTACTAATGGGGGGTGAGGAGTCCGGTCATGTTCCGGCCACGCGTGTGATGGACGGGAGTCGATGTCATACCCGGTTCGACTCTCTTGGTGTATGTTAGGTTGTTTACTCATTGGGTTTCCAATCTTCCCTTTAGCTTAGCCAAAGCTATGTTACTGACTCACGTCGGTTTTCTGGGGCATACAATGGTTGTTCGGTGTGCTTGGTTTACTGTACCCAACGCACCTTAGTGTTAAGTTATCTGTTCATCTAAAGAAACGGTAGCAAGTTATGGAACGAGCTTATCATGAGTTTGGCAACATTCTCTAGGCTCTAAAGTGAACTAATTATGGTTGGGTTGGTTCCTTAAGAGAACCGTACCCGTTGTATTATGTGTTATGGATGTATTGCAATTCCTTTTCGGTGTGAAGTTATATGTGGTAAATTGTGGATATGTGGGTTATGGTTATGAATTCAGGTTTGTAATAAGAAACATTTAAGGATAATTTGGTTGATGGGTAAATGTCGTCTGTTAAGGAAGTAACTCCATTAAGAGGAGAGTCACTCTAGGGTTAAAGGAAACAATGTTGATTTGTTATGTGTGGATGTATGGATGTGTTGGGTGTTTGTTGAGCCCTATAGCTGGGCGTATGCAATGAGTTGTGTGTTATGGTTACATGCAGGATTTAAATGTAATCAACAGCATGCTAAGACGACAATTAGTTGTGCGTGGCCCGGTAGCATGCGGGCTGCGGGATTACCATACCAGCAAAGGTGCTGACCCCCTTGGGGGCCACCCTTTTCTCCTTTTTCTATTTCAGGTACAAGGAGCTGGAAGCCGTTCGAGAGTAGGACGGGGTAGATGTTTGTACATTGGTAGCCCTTTAGGGTGTATGTAATATAGGTGTAGTAAGACCGAATTTGTTATCGGCATTGGTTAATGAATACTCGGTACAGCGGGGGATGTATTTGTAAATAATTGTTGGAAGTGGAATCAGGATTGTATGGTTTAGTTGCTCGGGGATCTAGTCCATCAGACCGATATAATATGTATGAATTAGCCTTGTTAGCCACGTGGGTGGTTAACGGCGTGTAACACCAACGGATTAAGCAATGTGATGGTTTATGTTTCCGCTGCAGATGGTTATAAGGTGCGACGTTGTGGATGGGGTGTTACAGTAGTTATCAAAACAACGCAAATGGACTGATTCACAAACACATCGCAGAGACAATTCACACATTGAAACTAGAATTTGAAACGCCCCAAGGCTGAACACACTAGCCAAATCCATAAGCCACCTACCTCAATTACAGCAGAGACGAAATCCCACAGTCTGAAGCAGCAGAACCCAGCCAACGTGGATCGAAACGTAATTCCAATTCACTAAACCAACAACAAATGCAGAGACAATCCCAACTCAGAAAAACAGAGAACTCACAACCCTGGAACTGCCATTGACAAACGCAATTCAAATCCTTACCTGAATCTGACAGCGGAATCACAGAAGAAGCCAACAGCAGGAGAGGATTGATGGAAACGCAAGAACCACCGCTGAATGCAATCAGATTACGATGATCAATTAGGGATTGAAAGAGTCCCCAAAACCTAACCCCAAAACTGAATTGCAATCGAAACTACAAGACCAACCTGGTTGCAATGGAGACAGCGCGACACAGAAGGATTCACCAGCAGAGTAGCACAACACGAAGTCTTGACAGATCGATGAAGGAGATGAGGAAGGTTGAGAGAGGGAGAGAGAGAGAGAAGAGGAGCGTCCTAACGATATTCAAAACTGACGGAGTGAGAGGAGTCGTGAGAACGTGATCAGAAGATAGGGAATTAAAGGAAAGAATTAAATTATTAGGAAGAAACTTAATATGAGATTAATCTCACCAAGAAATAGAACAAATAGGGAAAAAGACCTCCTCGTCCCCAACTTCCTCAATAAGGACTTCCATGTCCTAAATCCAGAATACATCCACATAAGGCCACTTGTGACGAAATAAAATGCAGTAAACTTTGGGTTATAACACCGTCCCTGACGGACTTGAGTGGAGGAGTTTTTTTTTTCTTTTTTAATGAAAATTGTGAGTACCAGAAGTTAACATGTGAAACTAAACAGTTACGTATAATGTTTTAAAATTTGGTCTTATGAAACAAATAACACAAAATTAACCGACATAAACTGTAATTCTAATATTTTAAAAATGAATCATATCAACTAGTAAAAATAGCACACATCTGACCAAAATAATATATGACGTATTACATTATAAGGTAAACACTATTTTTAAGAATTGTTTTTAACCTTTAAACAGTTTTCTAATTTAATTTGAATGGCTTCACTTTTTTATTCAATTGAGAATTTTACGTAAATCAATCAATGTTAATCAAAATATTTTACATTTAAACTGGTGTGGATTTCGTGATGGACATCAAAAGTTCATCCTCGCTTCCCATTTTTTTCTTTCCCTCAACGTACAATTTCTAAATCAAACTATTGTATGCATTGTATGTGTGGTATTTATTAAAAACAATTCTTTTACAATATCTTAATGATATACTTAGTTATAATTATTACAGAATAATTCATCAATTATACAAAAAATTTGCATGATTATATATAATAATGGAAACATTTATACACTAAGGAATCGAAGAAACGTGGAAACCGTTTATATCACGTGGAAACGTTATATAAACACTGGAAACGTTTATATAACTCGTGGATACGTTATTGCATAAAAGTGGAAACGTGTTGGAAACGTTATATTTAATTTGGCATGAAATATAATTGTGTAAATGTATATATGTAATCATGGCGTGCAAACATTACATATAAATTGTGGAAATGTATTGTGGCATGGAAACATTCATATATAATTACTGAAATGTTTATGTAATAATGTCATGGAAACGTTATATATAATCAATTCCAATGGGGAAACGTTTAAATAAAAACGTGGAAACTGCAGACGTTATAAAGTGAGTGGTTAAACTGGTGTAAAATTAAAAGAAAAGAAATTAAAACTCAAATTAAACGTCGGGCTGCAAACAATCCCGGTCGCAGTAGTATAGTGAAAATGTAAGCGACCGGATATCGAACCACGGGACTAATGTACATATTATAGTACCTAAGCGTGTCACAAAAGGGGGGATTAATTGACTTGTTTTTTTATAAATAAAAGGGAAAGATAAAATTAACTAAATTAATAGACAAACCTAACGGGACTCTGGGTCAGTTAATATTATCTGCTCTTTCATGCTAGGTCTACTGGTTTAATTATAATTGTTTGGCAAGATCCTATTTTTATCTTAAGGACTAAGTCATAGACTCATAAGACTCGTTCCAGTTGTGCGATCAAGCACCCACTGGTGGACGGCAGAGGAGTACGAGGATTTTATTCTTGCAACTTGAAAATACTAACTCATTAAATCATAATAAAGCTTTCTCCAGTTTTACGGCTTAATTAACCTGTCTATTTATCACCGGTCTGATCAAAATAGACTAGCAAGCAATTTAATAAACTCATGACATTTATTAAAAAGATGAAAGAAAACCTTTAAGCGTAACAAACTTTATTAAAATTAAAACCAGTAAAACATATTGCATAATTAATACAGATACATAATAATTATTCCCAGAGTATACGAACTCTAGCCTAACGTATTAAATAGTTTGGTCTTCTATTTAAATACGTGAGACTAGAGGTGAAATTAATGAAAGAAAACAAATGGAGAAGCGGGAGATTAGAGATGAAAATGAACGAGTGAGTGAATGTGTAGTGGAATGAAGATGGAATGATGGTGTGAATTGGAACTCCAGGAGGAACCACGGACGGAACCTCTGGAAGGACAATTAAGAAGGTAAGCTGAGTGTGTTTATTTAGAGGAAGAAGAATCAGCAGAGGAGCAGCTCATTGATTGAGCTCGTTGATTGAAGCTTCACTGATTGCAGGAGACAAGAACAACGGGCGAGTGATTTCTGGTAGGCCCGACTGCTAATTGATATAGGAATCAAGTTGCAGAGCGAGTGGGCGAAGAAGATAACCCGTTGATTTCCTGCACATTTACATGTGTAGATAAGTGGCGGTCTCCTCTGTATCTCAACCGCACGGTAATAGGCGGCCTCCTCTGTCTATTGTCCGCCTGGTGTTTCTATGTGTTGTCCGCGTCGTATGAGGCGGTCTCCTCTGTCTCTATTTCCTTCTCTTGTCCGCGTGTTAACAGGCGGTTTCCTCCTTAGAGCTATCCGCCTATAATGAGGCGGTCGCCTCTTGTTTGTGTCGTCCGCCTGCTTGCATGCGGTACAGAGGCGGTTATCATATGTTACATGCACGTGTTCCTTTAATCCTTATGTGTTAGTTTGTCATTTTTCCTACATTTTAACACATATAATACATCAGTTAATATAACAACATAAATATAGGAAAAACCCAAGATAAGTGAGAAACATTACTAAAAAAATGATGCAATTAATAAGGTGATTAAACCTTAATAAGTCTATATGTTTTGCACTTATCAGAAATGTATATATAACAACGTGGAAATGTTTAAATAAAAAGGTGAAAATATTTAAATAAAAAGGTGGAAACGTGATCTGAACTCATGGACTCCTTTATGTATAACGGTGGAAACATTATATATAATTGTGTCATGGAAACATCACATATAATTATAAAAATGTTTATATATAATCATGCAGTGGAAACGTTTATATGTAGTCGTGGCGTGGAAACATTATAGATAATCATGGAATTGTAGAAACGTGGAAACATTTAAATAAACACGTGGCAACGTTTATCTGAATTTATGGACACCTTTATGTAAAACGTTGGAAACGTTATTTATAATTGTGGTGTGGAAATCTGTCGACGGAACTATAATTTCCGTCGCGTAACGGAACAAATATTGACGGTCAGATCTAAGGTATTAGTAAACTATAATAAATTAAATAATAGATGCAAAAAATATAACACAATTATTTACTGTCATTTATACATTCTTTTAATTACTTTACTAGGTATATTTAAAATAAAAAAATCTATCATTATTGTTGCAATTTAGCACGTTAGAAGAAAATCAATAATAGTTTAGTCACACCATAGAAAAGACTTTTAAATCTTGACAGTAGCTTTAGTTAGAATACTTCAAATCTTGTAAATTTGTTTTTCTTTTATTTATTATATGAGCTAATTTTAGTATACTGACTACTTTTTAATTCTCATATATTATTTTTCTAAAAAAAAAAGAATTCATTTAAAACAATTTAAACATATATACTCGTGACCAAAAAGGACTACGCTGTCTCCCCAATATATCTATTTGTTTCTTTTCAGAGAAGGCTATTGACGTCCTTTTCTATCAGAGAAAAAGTGAACAACAAAACAAATATTGGACGACTGAGATTAGATATTTATAAAATCTGGTAATGGTGGAGATTGAATCCGTCAGAGATGGTTATACTCGGTCCGTCACCAAAACTTCCCGGTTTGGTACGCGCACGACAGACAGCGATTTAAGCAATATCAATTGTTGCCGGATTGTTGTAGCGTAGGGGAATGAGTTAGATGAGCCTTCTCATAATTGTTCGAGTCTTTTTGTTTTCTTTCGAAAACGTCGTCTTCTTTTGGTGTACATAATATTTTTAACGCAATTACTTGGCTACAAGTGGATGTACGGGAGATGGCTACATCCATGTAGCATGTAGCGCTTTGCGTCGTCATTTTTTTTTTTTGTGTTAGACGCATGTATGCGTAAAGATTGTGTGACTTTTTTTATATATTATTATAAAATCTTTAAATTGTTATAACTTTTAATATATAAGTCTAAAATGAAAAAAAATTATATCATTGTTCACCTAAATTCGAGCTCTTCAAAACAAGATCAGCTATGAATATATTTTAACAACTTTTTTTAGAAAATATTTTTATATGTATACCATGATTTTTAATGTGAGGATGTATGTACACTAGTGGAACGGAAGCCTTTAATTACGGTCCAAAACCCTGATTAATTACGGTTCTGGACCGTAATCTACGCGGGGGTCAAAAGATTGCGACGTCTTTAATTACGGTTTAAAACTGTAATTAAAGGCCCTTTTCATTCCCGCGTGTAAAAGACTTTAGATGACGGTTTTGACAATAACCGTCATCTAAAGTCTTTTACCGCGCGCGCGCCAAAGGACTTTAGATGACGGTTTTATCAAAAACCGTAATGTAAAGTGTACACTTTAGATGACGGTTTTTGGCAATAACCGTCATCTAAAGTCCTTTGGCGCGCGCGCGGTAAAAGACTTTAGATGACGGTTATTGTCAAAACCGTCATCTAAAGTGTAATTTTTTTTTTTTTTTTTTTGTTTTTACAAATCTAACAATCGCAATAGAGCCAGAAGCAACAGAGGCATCAGACCAACAAATGTGCAGAAATTGCACAATTGAACCGCCTGAATCAAATACCAACACAAATTCATTCTCTGCGCACAATTGCAACAGAGATAACATCTAATATACACCAGATCGAAAATCTGTTACTGCTGAATCTGTTACAGCAAAAAAATATTCAATACAGCAGCTAGTATTCATTACAAAAAATATTCATACAACAACAACTAGCAATTCATTACAAAAATTATCTGTTACAGCAGCTAGAGACCAGCAGAATCAGAGGGCTACAAAGGTAGCAGTGTAACCTATACATGGTAGATACAGCTAGGATTACTCCCAGCAAGAAATAGCATAAAACAGAAGTGTAAAACAGTACAAAACGGTGCAGAAAACTGTTAAAAACAAAATCCATCATAGCTAGTCTACCACTCCATTCTCATAAACATGGATGACATGCTCTCTCTGACATGCAACAAGTCGTTTGCACTGTAAGTCGAGAATCTGGCAAAATGCTCTTTAATCTGCAACAAGAAAAGGAATGGAACACATAATGAGATTAAGAAAGACACAAAAAATCTGCCGAAAGAATTAAATACAAGACAGCGTTCTTATTACCTTGTTTATCATTCTTAAAACTTGGGAAGTACGCGCAGAACTCGTACATATACCACATCACGTAGTACCCGCAACTCCTAGAGTCCTTTTGGGTAGGGCACTAAATCACCAAAATTCACAAATGTAAAACAATTGTACAAAGATAATAGCAGCACAAATGAAATACATGAATTACCAAACCTTGATGTAATCGACGGTCAAATCACCAAACTCTCCCTGTGGGGTTTTTTTGTAACAACTGTTACATATATTAACAAAAGCGTTTAGCAAAATGAACAAGTACATTTATTTTGGTTCAAAAAACTTACATACAATTAAATAGTATAAAAACTTACTCTTTGATTAAGTCTTCAGTGTGGAATTCTGTCCACTGCCCTAGTGGATCTAGAACGAGCAGAGTAGCGGTGGCAGCGCAGAATATAAACAAAGCCCAGTGGTGGCTACAATGTCAAATACAAAATGAAATGAGAAATGAAGGTAAAAAGTTAGCTAATTAGTATGTAATTTTATATCAGAACTCACGTTTGGTGATACGGCATTAGAATGAACAATTTATTCTGTTCATCAACAACATTGAAGCAATGAATCATGTAATTACAAAACCTCCCCGGGTCCCTAGTGACATTGTCGTACGATAAACGCTCCGGGCACACCGCAGTAATGGAGGTCATGTCCTTCTCAGCACATCTCTCAAGCAGACATCTATTATATCACATGTAGTATAAAAAGTTAGCCAATGCAACTTCATAGATACTTATTCTATATGTTTTTACAGTATGAGGAAAGAACACTTACAATAGATAAGCTTGAATAATGTTAATGTTCAGATAATCTCCACACATCATCTCTCTCTGATGTCCTCAAAGTTGATTGTCGTGATCATATCTTCTTCGTAGTGAAACATCGACTTTGGAAGCGTCATCATGAAGTTGTTAGTTTGAGATGACTTCAATATGATCTTGTCGTAGAGATTCATCTGCTTGGCCCCCAAAACCTTAACAAGTTTTTCTGGCAGTTCGAGCTTATTTTTAGGCGCCTGAGAAGTCTTGGTGCGACGTCCCCGGACGGGCGCTGGATTCTTACCTTTCCCACCCGACTCACTGGATTCTTACCCTTCACACACAAACAGTAAAGCATAAATGTAAAGATAATTACTAATTGATTATTATAGTAACATTAAACATTTATCTAGAACATACCCTTGTACTTCTGACAGGATTCGCCGGCGCGCTGATCTCTTCTTCTCTGGGCCGGGATACGCGGCGAGGAAGCTCAGGGATCTCAGGATTCGCCGGCGCGCTGGTCTCTTCTAGTCTGGGCCGGGTTACGCGGCGAGGAAGCTCAGGGATCTATAATAGATTAGATTAGACACTTAATGCTAAATAATGCATTTTATTAGATACTAAATGGTTGTCAAACAGTCTTACCTCATCGGTGACAACAATATAACATGCTGGCCAGGGCAATATGTCTCCCTTCGCTTCGATCAGCGTGCATTTGTTGTCAAACGCCATTGGAAGGTATGCATGCTCAAATCCATCAATGATCAGGTCCAAGGTCACAGCGCGTAGAATGGGGGTAGACGTACGAAACTGATGAGCGTGAGTGGACCTGATGGCAACCTGTCCCGTAGGCCGCATCTACAGGGTGCCCTTCTAATGGTATTTGGAGACGGCATTTTTGTTGCTCCTTCAATAAACAGAGATAATACGTGAAATAAATAAGTGAACCCAATCTAATACTATTTAAATGACTTTATTTTAGGAGAAAATAGTTAAACAAAGCTAACCGGATGTTGGCAAATGGGTACGGGTCAGCGGCCGGAGCACAACTAGACGAGGAAGACAGTCGAGGAGGATCATGGCTGCTGCTGCTGTGTAGTCGCATGTGCGATCGAATTCAACGCTTCCTGCAGCCTCTCCTCGAAAGCTCGGCGCTCAGCAGCCAGTTTCTCCTCATTAGCTTGCGCTCAGCAGCCCACTTACGCTCTACCATCGCCTCGACTTCAGCAGCACTCATCTGACCCTTCCTAGCAGATGGCGGGAATACTTTCTTCTGACGTACTTCTCCCCAAATCCTCTAACACGCCCTGGGTGATCCTTCTTCCCAAGTATTTGATTGAGCGCGTCGTCTTGAGAAGGAGGAGCGTGTAAGTCTACTTCTCCTCTCTGTGCCGCTTCGTACTGTCCAATTGTCAAAGAAGTTAACACGAAATTTAAGATCAACAAACACTTGAGTATATAAGTAAATTATTTAACAGCTACTTTCAAATACTTACAATTTGGTTAGCCAGTTGTTCCATCGCAGCATTAGGAAATACCCTCTGACCTTCGCTGGTCGTTTTCTGGCGCCCCAGTATGTACATCTGCACCTCCTCGCCTCAGAGACATCCTCGATCGGGCATTCACTTCCATCATCGTTCCTCCGTGTCAGCAAACCAGCTTCTTTCCATCCCTCGAGGCTGCCCACATATCCCTTTCGTCCCATGTGGTGGGGGTAGAGATTAGCTTGACGGTTTTGCCGTGCTTGTTCTTGTACTTGCTGTTAAGAAAGTACAACAGGAAATTAATTAGAAAATCAGGGATAAAGCATTATGAGTATTAATTAAGAAAAGAGTACACACAAACATACCCTGAACTCGGGGGTGGCGTGCCGCTCAACGAACTCCTTCCACTCCTCTTCAGTGATCATGCCATTGTACACAACATACGGTGGAGGCTCACGTGGGGCACTTGGTTGATCCAATGCTCAACCAAGTAGTGGCGGAATGATTTAGCTTTGCCGGCGACCAAAGAAAGAACGGTCTGCTTCACTTCTTCTGGGATCTTGTATCGTTCTTGCACCTTCTTCCAGATGGTCTCCTTAACTTCTTGCGGGACTTGTTTCCATGTGTGGTTGATGCAGCAATGTGATCTGGCCAGAATGTGCGTTTTCCACGTTCTTGCGGGCCAAGCTCTGTGCGTATGCCCAACTCAATTAAATCTTTTCTTCCTTTCAAATGATCCTTTGTCTTTCCTTTTATGTTCAAAAGGGTGCTAGTGATACTTTCACCCACGTTCTTCTCGACATGCATCCCATCGATACAATGTCTAACCTCCAGATGCTGCCAGTACTGTAGTTCCCAAAATATTGATTTCTTTTTCCAGACACTTTTTTCACCACTTTTGGTTGGCGGCCCGAAGTTGTTCACAATATTATCCAACTTTTTGTAAATCTCTGTACCTGTCAAAGGCTGGCGCGCCATGCTGTGATCAGTTTTCCCATCGAACTCTTTCGCCATCTTTCGATACCTATGTCCTTTGGAAGCATTTTTCGGTGGCCCATATACACGGTTTTCCCACTATGTTTCAAGCGAATGCTACAAGTGTTTTCACCACAAATCGGACACGCCAACGCCCCCTTGATTGAATAGCCTGAAAGATTACCATAGGCGGGGAAATCATTGATTGTGCAGTACAACATAGCACGCAAATTGAAGTCCTCTTTACTGAATGAGTCGTAAACCGTAGCCCCTTCATTCCACAAGAGTTGTAGATCCTCTATCAAAGGTTGTAGGAATACGTCAATTTTGTTGCCCGGTTGCTTTGGACCAGATATTAACAAAGACAACAAGATGTGTCTTGGTTTCATGCATAACCACGGCGGTAGATTGTAAATAACCAAAAGCACAGGCCAGGTACTGTGTATGCTACTCAAAGTACCGTAAGGGTTCATCCCATCCGTGCACAAGCCTAGCCTTAGGTTTCTCGGTTCGTTACCAAACTCAGGAAATTTTACGTCTATGTTTCTCCACTGTGGTGCATCAGCGGGATGTCTCAATCTGCCATCCTTTTTCCTGTGAACTGAATGCCACCGAAGATTCTCTGCGTCTTTCTCAATGGAGAACAAACGTCTGAACCTTGGAATGATGGGCAGGTACCACAATACCTTAGCTGGTGAACCTTTCTTACTACCGCTGATGTGAGTTTGTTGTTTCTTATACCGTGACGCTCCACATGCTGAACAGCTTTCAGCAAATTCATCCGATTTCCAAAACAGCATGCAACCATTTGGACAAGCATGAATTTTCTGGTACCCCATACCCATTGGGCACATCATTTTTTTGGCTGAGTACGTAGTCGTTGGTAAAACGTTGTCCACCGGAAGAACGTATTTCAATAGTTCCAGGAGGTCAGTGAAACTTACGTCGCTCCAGCCATGTTTCGCTTTCAAGTTGAATAGCTTGAGGACGACACTCAACTTGCTTAACTTTGTAGGGTCACACCCGGGGTACAACGGTGTTTTGGATGAATCCAACAAATTTTCATGCTTGTCTGGCGTGTTAGAGTAATGTCGTTCCACATCTTCAAGCATAGTCTCAATGTCATCATCCCAGAAATCTGGCACAACGTTCGCTGTAACGTCTTCTGGATCACCAGCAACTGTATCATCTCCAAGTTCTGTTTCTGTGCCTGACCATTATCCCCTTCGTCAGGCTTAATAACATCGAACGCACTCTGACCATGCCATCGGATTATGTCTTGGAAATCTTTTGTAAAACCGCGGCGGATCAGATGTTCCTTAATTGTTTCAACGCCGCGATATCTCAGATTGTTTTGGCAGTCGATACACGGACAAAATATGTATCCCTTGTCTGTAGGTTTCAGATTGTTCGCCAACACCGTGCATAACTTATCAACTCCTTCTAAAAACTTGTCGTCCAAATTTCCGCTGTAAATCCACGAACGTTCCATCTCCTTCTAGCTATTTATATGAAGGCAGCCATTTCATACCGTCACCCGTGGCAGAGTCTTTACACTTTTGTATCTTATCAACCTAAATCCATCCATGAGTATTAAATCCCACCGGTGAACGTGTTTTAATATGTAATTTATTGAAAATTTCGGCAGCATCTCCCTACAGTTCTTCAAATGCACGATATTATGATATTAATCAATAATATATGCATTCGAAGAACAATAAAGAGATACTGCTGAAATAATCAATAAAGTACATATTAAAAGCACATTCACACCCTAGGTGTGTGATTTAACAATCGTGGACAGTCCCGACAGGGACTGCCGAAGATATACCTCTATTAGGTATATCTTGGGCGGATAACTATGTTTGGTAGTTTGTCAAATATTATATGTATATATATAAATCTTACCTCTGGTAGACGATTAGCCGATGCTAAGACGTTGAGGTCGGAAGCCTAAATAAAGTCGTAGTCCTGATGCATAAATGAAAAACGACAACATTAGAATTCATCAAAAAATCAAGGTTAAATGCTAGCTAAACCGCGGAAAAAAATCGACAGCATCTCCCCTATATTTCTAACGTCTCCAAATCGTTTTATCAAAGTCAAATTCGCACGCACCATCTAGAACTGGTAACATACATAAACTTATCTCACTGATGAATTTAGTTTACAGAAACAGAAAAACGACAACATCTTTCTGTTGCCTCTACTGAACAGATTCACACAGAACTCAAACAGAAATAGAAACTGAAAGAAAAGCTAGAAACAGAGACAGAGACTGGTGTATGACTCCTCTCTGTTTGTCACGTGTTTGAATTCTCAAACTTCAACTGTCGATCCTGTCAATTTGGTGTGTTATAAAGTTTCTAACTCAACTAAACCCAAGGAAACTTGTTACAGATGCAGAATTAGTCAGAACCTGATCTGATCGAAACTGAAGCTGAAATCCAACTGAAATCAAAACAGAAACTGAGTTGTTGTTCTTGCTTTCTTCCCTGTCTGTTTTTTTTCCTTTCAACTGATTATACTTCTCCTAACACCTTACCCAGTTACTTAAATATTCCATTAAGCTTTTAAATCCAGACCAAAACTTCAAACAAACTTGTTACAGTTCTGTTCCATTATGAAACTGAGATATGCTACAGTTCGGTTCCATTCATTTTTCAGGAATCGGTGATATACTTGAACTTACTTCTTTCTGTGGCAGTTTTAAGTAGTAGCATTTTTAAAACTACACTATTATGTATTAATTGTAATACTAAATGCTAAGAACAAATAAATACAGCAGTTTACAGATTGGTTTGCAAAGTTACCGTAAGTAAGCACCGAAGTGGGCAAGTAGTGTAGAAATCAGCCCACGAACTAGGTCGCAATTAACTGTGAATCTGGGCACAAATATATGAACAAGGTTAGAACATTTGCCATTACACTCTCAGGATTCGATACAAACGAGGTTAGAACTTGCAATTGAAATGCATGATATGAACAAAGTTAGAAAAAAACGACAATCAATCGCGATCGCATACCCAATACGCGATAGAGACGTCGACGGTGAGACCAGTGGTAGATGGGGTGACCGGCGGCAATGGTAGTGACGGCGGGCGATGGCCGTTAGCAAGGTGACGGGAGAGAGAGGCAATTTCATGAGGAAGATAGCGCGAAAGAGAAGAAGAGTTAGTGTGAGTAGAGTGTGCAGAGTATAGGCAAATGTTTAAATGGACTTTAGATTACGGTTTACAAGTAAACCGTAAACTAAAGTCATACTTTACATGACAGTTCTCACAAAAACCGTAATCTAAAGTGTAACGAAATTAAAAAAAAAGAGCGATAATTATTTGGCATATGTTGGGTTTCAAACATAGGTAACACATTAATATAAAGTTTTTATTAATCTAAAATACACTGGTAAAACGACGTCGTTAAATGTAATCTAAAGTGTAACGAAATTAAAAAAATAGCGCGATAATTATTTGCCATATGTTGGGTTTCAATTTTCAAACATAGGTATTAGGTAACACATTAATATAAAGTTTTTATTAATCTAAAATACTAGAACGACGTCGTTAACTGTAATTTAGATTACGCGCGGAGTCGAATAAATCAAATAATACGGGAAATTTTTTCGTCAGGTCAAAACGACGTCGTTGACGAGGTTGGCGCGCCTTTTTAGGAGGGACTTTAGATGACGGTTTTTAGTAAAACCGTAATCTAAAGTCCGTTGACCGTAAAGCGCGCGTCAACACGGGACTTTAGATTACGGTTTTACTAAAAACCGTCATCTAAAGTCCCTCCTAAAAAGGCGCGCCAACCTCCGATCTATTATTGATTACGGGTTAATCAATCATCGTCGCTAATAAATTCCGGCCTTCCTATTAATCACGGTGTCTGTTTAAGCCGTGATTAAACCACCGTCATTAAAGCCTCGCGTTCCACTAGTGGTACATATTTTAATGTGAGAATGTACATGTTTTAATGTGACGATGTACATGCTTAAATGTGAGAATGTACATGTTCTTTAATGAACATCTGTACATGTTTGTATGGTCATATGTACATGTCTGTATGACCGTCTGTACAAGTGTTCTTCCTTATATGTACAGGTTTTAATTTAAGGATGTACATATTTAATAATTTGTACAGGTTTATATGACTATCTATATGTTTTTAACGCGAGAATGTACATGTCTTCACGTGAGGATGTACATGTTTTAGTGAACATTTGTACAGGTTTGTATGACCATCTGTACAAGTTTTCTTTTATGCTCTATGCTCCATACATGTAAAATGTTTTTTAAAAAGTTGTCAAAATATATTCATGACTGGTCTTGTTTTGTAGAGCTTGAATTTAGGTGAACAATGATATAATATTTTTTCATTTTGGACTTATATATTAAAAGTTACAACAATTTAAAGTTTTATGATAAAGAAAAAAAGAATAAAAATAAATTAAAAAAAAAAAAATAAAGACGCGGGCGCTTAGAAAAAAAAAGGAATACGCCCTGGGATGTAGCCAACCCAGCTGTAGCCAAGAACTACTGTATTTTTAATACATTTTTGTTGGATTTGAGTGTTGGAAGCAACTTTCTGCATGTCTTTCGAATAGTTACAAGAGTTTTTTTTTAAAAAAATTGGGATATTTATTAGGAGCATTAAGAGCTATTAATTCCGATTTATGGTAGTTTGTAAAGCTTTCATAGGGTTGTGTCATGGGTTAGGGCATTCATAATAACAAAAGTGGATTTCACCCACCAACAAATATTATTTTATTATCTCCTCTCACAATCTCTCTCTTGTTTACCTAGGTTCTCTAGAAAGAGGATGTCTTAGTTAAGAACCCCTCTCACATCCTCTCTCCTCCACCTCATCATTTTTCTTTTTCTTTTTTAACATTATGGGTGGAATCCACACCATTGTGGATGCCCTTAGTGGGTTATAAAAAGGTTAGGGCATCCACAATAACAAGAGTGGATTCCACTCTCAAAATAATAATATTTTATTCTTCTCCTCACAATCTCTCTCTTCTTTTGCTAAGACACTCACTTTTTGGGGTTCTTAGTTAAGAAACTCTCACACAACTTCTCTCCCCCATGTCATATTTTATCTTTTTGTTTTATTAATATAGAGTGGATTCCACACCATTGTGGATGCCCTTATAATAAGTGGCTATACAAGTATTAATGATCGCTGTGGTCTTCAAGACATCGAAGGCAAACACACAAATGCTTGGGCGTATTATCTCAAGTACTATTGTAGTCATTGAAAATTAAGAGAAACCCTTGTCTTTTTCTTCTGTTAGCAGGAAATTTGGAGCCATCAGTTAAATTTTGTGTATTTAGTTGCTTCTTTATATCATGTGAACCTTGGTTTTTTAACTGTTTATTCTTTGGGAATCATTACATAAAAGAAAAAAAATAAAGTAAAAAAACTAGGACATCCACAATGGTGTGGATTCCACCCTCTTGTGTAAGTAAGAAAATAAAAATGTTACTACAGTGGTGTGGAACCCATCCCTTTTCTCTATCATCGTTGCTTAATTAAGCAACGCTGTAAAAATAAATATCATTGGCGGTAAAAGTAGTGGATACGAGGAGTGTGAATGTTAACATACTTCTCCATTGTAGACATTGATAGATTATTAGAGTGTTTTACGTAATAAAATATTATATTTTGGTTACATGGCACCTAGAAATGTGCTAAGAAACTCAGCACCATTGTTGATGCCCTTACTATTCTACTGACCATGTCTCTACTCATGTGCTCGCAATTTGCTTTTAGCCAAAACAAATTTTCCAGTTCAAACAGTCACTAATTCTTTTTGAAGAACTTCATTTACAGATAACACTTAAGTATCTAATTCTTTTTGAAGAACTTCATTTACAGATAACACTTAAGTATGAAATGTTGAAGTAATATGGCAAACATATCAAGATATTCAGAACCATATTGCCTCATCTTGGGATTAATATCTTCCGTGTTTTATGTTACTGATAAGTGCAAAACATATAGACTTTTAGGGTTTAAATACCTTATGAATTGCAATATCTGAAACACATGGTTCCCACTTATTATGCGTTTTTTCCTAAGATTTATGTTTTGACATGAACTAATGCATTTTATATGTTCAATGTAGGAAAAAGCCATGTAATTAAGTAGATTTACTCATGAGGATTTCAACGCAACAAACGGGGATTAAATCGGAGCTCAAACGAAGATTCTAGAGGGAAAATAATTCTCGTTCGGACTTGTGTCCGGACATGCAGGTCCGGACGCAACACGTGGAAGCAAGCTCCGCACAGCGTCGACATGTCCGAACATGCAGGTCCGGACACTGGTTCGGACACGTCTGTAAAATCAGCAAACATAGCTGCATCGACATGGTGTGAAAGGATAAATTAATTTTATCCTTTCACACGCCCCTTCCACCGACTTACCCTTCCTTTTTACCCCAATATCACTATAAATATACCTATAACCCTCCATTAACATATACCTCATTCCACCCCCAAACTTATGCCATTTTTCCTCCACAAAATTACCATTACCTCTCCAAAAATCATACATCTCATCTGCATAATGTCCACATAAAATCCACACATCACCTCATCCCATAAAACATTCCATTTCCATACCATTATTATGTCCAACCTCTGTCCAAAATATTAGCAGTCAAAATAGTGGAGCTTTATTTTTTTATCTTTTCCAGATGATTTCTTTTACTTCTTATTCTGTCTTCTTTTTAACTATGTCGGTCTAAGAGGATATACTCCGGGTGAAGGTTAAATTATAGTTTGTTTAATTATGTAATCTATATTTTTACTGGTTTAATTAAATACAGTTTGTTACGATTAAAGCTTATCTCTCGCCTTTTTAATAAATTTCATGAATTTATTAAAATGCATTACAAAGTCTATTTTGACCAGATCAGTGATAAATAAAAAGCTTAATTAATCGATAAATCTGTGGAAAACTTATTTTGATTAAATAAGTTAGTATTTTCAGATGCAAAATATAATTCCTCGCACTTAATCCGTTTGCATGTGTTTTGCTCGAATCTAAATTAGACCGAGCATGTTCTGGTAAACGAGTCCTTTGAATCTATGATTTAGTCCTTAAGATAATAACAGGAATTTTGCCAAACTATTATAATAAAACCGGTAGAGATAGCATAATTAATCAGATTATATAAACCTGAACCCAGAGTCCCGTTTAATTTATCTTCCACTTAGTTAATTTTATCTGCTATTTTACTTTATAAAAACAAGTCAATTAATTCCCCTCTTTTGTGACAAATCTTATGTATTATATTATTTCACTATAAGTCCCACGGTTCGATACCCGACCGCTTCTGTCTTACTATACTACTGCGACTGGGATTTGTTTGCAGCCCGACAGATATTTTGAGTTATTAATTTCTTTCTCAATTGTTTTAAATACACCAGTTCCAACCACTCACATTATCATGTCTGCAGTTACCATTACATTCATGTATCATAAAACACGAAAGCTATTATGATATTCATAATAAGCGTCAATAAAGATTGCTAGGTTTTTTTTACAATCCTTTAACATACTAATAAAACCTAAATGATACAAAATATATATATTTATTTAGTTTATTTAAGATATGTTTCGAAAAGACCATACATGCTTTGAAGAAAGTGTACAGTCTTACTCTTCCAATACATCAACTAGAACATGTATCCCTAAATCTTATGCTAATTGCTTTCATTCAATTTGTTATTGAAATTATAGATTCAGTCCACATCAGCTGCTCTATGCTGGTTAATATCCTTTAGTCTTCTCTATTCTTTGAGGCTCAACAACTTTGTGAAAAGAGAGTATGACACTTTCTTTTGCAGACTTAATTGGCTTCACAAATCAAATGGTCTGTAGCAAGATGATCTACGCCACAACCTGGTGAACTAGGTTCATTCAAGAGGAACAAGCTAAATACGAAATGTAGTTCAAAGGTTCATAAAGTGAACTATCGTGAATCACGCCATAGCTCACAAGTCTAGGGGGGTTTATCAGTTTCAAACTATTGTACACCGGCTTTGGTCATGACACCGGGGAAATAGAATGGAATCAGGAAATGAAAATGGAAAATAATTTCTTTTTATTTTTCTGGCTGTTTGTTTGAGTTGGGGGTAATGAAACAAATAACCGGTCAACAACCGCCGGTCAATGGTAAACAGTTGTCGGCTGCCGGTCAACAACCATTAATTACCGGTCAACATTCACTGGTGACCGGTTAATGGTCATATGTGGTCGGTCAAAGTATTCTGGGGAAAGGGAATCTCATTCCATAGTAGGGGTGGGGAATCAAATTAGAGGGTTTTAGAGTAAACTCATTCCCTTTCCCTTTCCTGAAAATAGATAAAATTTCTAAACAAACAGCAGGAAACAAAATCATTCCGATTCTCTTTCCTGATTACCCCTGAAATACCCCGTAATTAAAAATAGTGATTAATTAGGCTAATGAATAATTTATAAGCTTAATTAAGTGTAAATAATCATGAGGGAACAAATCCCGAAGCAAACGGGTTCTTAAAATGGATTAAAAACGCTAACGAACCTTAAAGCACGTTTTTCGAGGTAACCGGAAAACGTGACTTTAAGCGGGTCAAATAGACTCGTAACAATTTTGGTCAACTAAATAGTCATTAATAAATATTAGTGAAGCTTAGAACCAATAAAATCAATAGAACGAGAAATTAGTAAAAACTGTCAAAAACGGAAGATGTGGGGTAGAAACATAACCAAAACTTATGTGTCGAATAATGTAAAAAGAATTTCAAAACCCACATGGGGGCTGTGTGTGTCCGATTTTATATCCCCCACACACCCTCTTAATTCCCTTTTCATTTGCAAAAAGACAAAGGAATTAAAAAAGTGAAAAGCAAACCTATACTACCCCACTCTCACACTCTCTCTCCTGTCTCTATTCTCTCCACTCACGTAAACCATCCCCCTCACTCTCTCTTTTCTTCCTTTCTTCTTCCCATGCGACATCCATGGTGAAATAAGCAAACCCACACAAAACCTCTCTTCTCTCCTCTTGTAATCCTCTTGAATCTCCTTCAAAAATTACAAAACTTGTACCATTGGAATCCTCTCATCAAGAGCAACATTTCTATCTTTCCAAAATTCGAAAAGGAGAACTTTCATCTCCATGGGTATGGAGCATTTGGAGCTTCAAGACTACCACTAGAACCACCTTCTTCTCCTTGTTCTTTTAAGGTAAAAATCTTCTTGAAACTCCATCGTTTTTCTAGTCTTGTGGGCAAAACGAATTTGAAGCTAAACTCTTGTTTGGTTCCCTTGCACCCTAGCCGATTTTGGCTTCCTTGGAGAGTGGGAAAGATTGTTCTTGAGCCATTCCAAGCATTACATAAACCCTTGGAAGGTAATACATCTCTAAACCCTAAAACTTGCATTAAAAGCTCAAATAATGTTAGGGTTAGTTTTTAGTATTGAAATATGTATATGTATGGGTTGTAGTGTTAGAACTGGTTTACAAACCGGGGAGAAGAGGAGAGGAAGAGGAAAGGGAGAAGAAAGAAGGAGAAAGAAGAACTAGAAGAAGAAAACAAGGTAATTAAGCTCACCCTTGTGTAGCCTTATATTTGTATGTGTAACAGATTTTAATGGAGTAAAATTTACATTGTAAAATGGTAGGGTGGTAGTAGTGTAATGTGTAGGAAGAAACAAGGTTTTAAACCCTTAAAAGACATTTTAAAAACTGTTACAAACTGGATTGGGAATTAATGTTTGAGTGCAGGAATTTAATGTTGTTCTAGTATTGGTATTGGTGTATGGGAGCTTGTATATGGTTATTGTTTATAAACAGGTGAGATGATGATAATGAGAGTGTAAATGATGTGGTGAGAGTGTAAAAATGTAGGGGAGACTATGGCAAAATTTGCCTAGGATTAGAACACTTAGTGAACTAGAAACTAGGTGAATAATATGTGTTGTAACAGATTTTGATGGAGATAGATAGAGAGTAGATTGAGAGAGATACCTAATGTATTGTAATGCATTAGGAGTGTTAGAAATGACATTAGAAGAGGGAGCTATTGTGGAGAGAGTTAGAACAAAAATCTGTAGCATAATGCAACTAGAGAGGAAGCAATGTAAGTGCTGAAATGAATTTAGAAACAAGTGTGTAAATTAGTGTAGGAATGGATGGTCAGTTATGAGTGAACTAAGGTGTATTAGGAGGTTTATTTAGTGGTAAAACATGTGGGATTAAGTGTAGGAACGATGGGGAAGTAATGGGTGAAAGATAGAACTGAAAACAGATTTTTAAACTGAGTACTGGGCCGGACCGAACTTGCGACCGGACTTGCAAGTTCGGTCGAGCCCAGATTTACAAAGACGGAAACCTTCTGGAATGGACCGAACTTGCGACCGGACTTGCAAGTTCGGTCGGACCAGAAAAGTTTTCCGTCTGAAACCTTCTGGAATGGACCGAACTTGCGACCGGACTTGCAAGTTCGGTCGAGCCAGAAATTTTCCCGTAATGAAAGGTACTGGAATGGACCGGACTTGCGACCGACCTTGCAAGTCCGGTCGAGTCTTGAAAAAAAAAAGAGTATTTTTATCATATGATTATAGCAATCATATGTATATGTGTACATATATATATATATACCTATATACATATATGCATATATATGTAGTAGTACACTATAAATAAAGTAGTAAGGTAAGAAAGTAAGAATAAGAGGTAATGAGAAAAGAATGGGTTTAATAATCAAGTATGAATTAGTAAACATAAGAATAATCGAGTATAGTTAATGATAGTTAGATTAATCATTCAATTGTATGTATATAATAGGATTTGATTTGTGAACACCGGAGGAACGTTGGGATACACGTACAACGGTGAACGGTATGAATTCCTCATGCCCCGTATGCTACCTTGGTTACTCTGATTTGTGTGTTGTGTGCTAATTGATCACCAAATAAGATAAATGTACGAATCGGAGTTACTATGCATACTTGTGGAAATGTAGTGACGTATTCTGATGTATATTTCTCTTAAATCATAGTTTGTATAATTCATGAAATGTATGGATGAATATGAGCGTGTATGTGTATGATGTATTGTATTGTGACCAATTATTATTTGTGATTGGACTTCTAACTGATTCCTAACAAGCTAACCAATCTAACTTAAATTGGTAATTAAATTGGAATGAGTAGAAGTCCGATATAGTTTCGGCCACGCGTGAGGATGAGGAGACACAAGAGGTTGGATCCGATTCCTGCCTCTTAAACTGGTCCGCGGCCCAAACCCCTTAAATGGGTAGCATCCCGGATTGGTGAGTCAAGTAAATCCCGGTGGTGGGACGGTGTAGTCCCCGGGCCGGAGGTCATACCGACTTAACTTGAGTATAAGTAAGTAAGTAAGAATGAGTAAGTAAGTAAAAGGGAAATAAGTAAGTGTAAGTAAGAGCAAGTAATGTGTAATGAGTAAAAGAGTAAAAGCATTCCGATTAACCCGGATGCACAATTTGGCTAACCTTGGGAAGGTAAGTAATGTGTATGCGATTGTATTGCTGTATGGATTGCGAATGGTATTGTGAATGAATGTATGTTGTATGCAAGGCATGTATGTAAGTAATAAATGAACTGCATGTTTAGTGGACGTCAAATAGTCGGCGTGCCCTTGTTAGCACTCGGTATATGCGGAGTTTATGCGCAGCTTTTGCTGAGCCCCTTGGGGCACCGTTTTTACCACAATGCAGGTACTCGTGAAGGATGAAGACTAGGAGAGTCGAAGTTTGATTTCTTTTGTCTTCTTTTTGGATTGTAAACATTGAATTGTGAATGGTGTACTATGTAGTACACGGCTGTAAGTTTTTGTTAGCCGGTGTACCATGGGTACACCCATTTTGGATAGTGGAAGTATCGGATTTGGGTATAGGTGAGTAGCTTGTAGAAACTCATTCATTTTGGAAGTTAGTGGAAGAATGTAATTGAATACACTTAAATACTCGGTGATCCATTGATGTAAGTATTCGGTTTGTGGTATTTTAGTCAGTAATATAGTAGCTCGGTATACTATGATCATCAGACCGTGACTGTAAGTAAGGTAAGCCTAGCTAGCCGTATGGGCGGTTAGCGGCGTTGTACCACCCGCCGTAGTAAGTAGTAGTCTTCCGCTGCGTACTGATAGGATTAAGAGGATGATTGGACGGTAAGCATAGGATTAACGGTTGGGGTGTTACAAAAAGTGGTATCAGAGCGAAGTATCGCTCTGATGTCCATAGTTACCGAGCATAGGGGATTACCGAGTTAGGATTTCAACCGTCTTAAGACGGATACTTAGAAACCTAACTAGGAACTACCGTTGTTAACAACGGATACCCTTGACGTTCTTAGGAACGATACCTTGTTTAAATTCAAGACCCCTTGCTCACATGTACAAAGCCTAATGTAAATGCTAAATGTTCAGATGTCAGGAAGAGGCCGAGGCCGAACTAGAGGCGAAGCCTATGAAGGAACTGGCGCGCAGACGATAGCTGAGATCGTCGCCGCCACGGTAGCACAGATGCTACCACAAGTAATCCAGGCTATGCAACAGAACCAGCAAAACCAACAAACTCAAGCGGGACCAATCCCTCCCCCTCCTCCCAGAGAAGCCAACTGGGTAAAAGCTGTAGCGGAACTCTGCCCTCCTTGCTTTAGGGGCGAGAGTGATCCGGCTAAGCTAGAAGCCTATATCTCCGAGATGGAGACGACATTCGAAACCCTCGAAGCTCCTGCTGGAGTTCGAGTTAGAGTTGCAGCCTACTATCTGAAAGATGCAGCCATGGATTGGTGGAAACTAATCAAGCATGAGCACGTCAACGACCCCACCTTCGATTGGGAATCTTTTGCATCACTCCTCCAATCCAAATACTATCCGGAGCATGTGAAAACCAAGAAAAGGCTAGAGCTGGACGCCTTAAAAATGACAGAGAAGATGTCTGTCGATGAGTACTACCGCACCTTCACTTCTATCCTCCGCCTTCTACCCGATCTAGGATACACCGGCCAGGTGTTGGTCGATCGCTTCTATGGCGGTCTGAGCCATCGCCTTCGGTACGGTTTGGGCTACACTCGATTTACCTCTCTTCAGGTAAATATCGGTTAACCCTTAGTACCATTTCAATTCCTTGAATTCCTTGAATCTTTCCCTTATCTTTTCTTTAATGAGAATCCCGGCTAATACCTGAAACTTCAGGAGTGCTATCACGCGGCTTCTCGCGTAGAGATCACTTGCCAACTAAGGGATGAAGAAACCACGCTGAAGCGCAAAGCCAACAACAAGAACACTAATGGCGAGGAGCAGAACCAGGGTAAAAGCTGGAAAAAGAAGAAGGGAAATTTCTTTCAGCAATCCCAAAAGAAATTCCCAAGTGAGAGCAGTGCCCATGCTGAGCAGGGCAAACCAGTTGAGCTGCTTCAACTAGGTTCTTCTGCACCGGTGGCCGCAAAGCCACTGAGATCACACCCACCAAAGGGTAAACTTCTAATCCAAATTCACATTCGTACAAGTATCATATCTAGTATATCCACGCACACATGTGCTAACCCTCTAAACCTTAGGTTCTGGCTCCGGTTTCACCAAAACCTTCTCCGACGGCCGCACCTATGTGTGCAGAAAGTGCAACCAAGACCATCCCGGCAAGGATTGCTATGGGAGAGAAATCAAGTGCTACAATTGCCAAAAACCAGGCCGTACAGCTAATAGATGCCCAGAGAATGCTAAGCCAAAGGGGAACTTCCAAAGCTACAAGCAAAGGGAAGGCAAGGAGGTTGCATCTGGCGATGCACCGACCCAGCAGGCACCACAGGGACCGGGATCCCGGGGACCTCAGCGGGGTGCACCTCAGAGGCAGCCTGTCCTTCATGTCATAGACCGTGACGGGTCCGGTTCTAAGTCCGGCCCAGGTAATAAATCTAAACCTTGAATCCTTGGAGTAGCATGACTAAGTATTGGAGTAACTGTTTGAATGGATGCATGAGTAAATGAATCGAAGTGTGTATTGAGCATGAAATGACATAGTTGAACTTAGTACTCACCGTAGATGAAATTTGTAACCATATGAAGCTTTAGTATCTGTTATCCGATACCGGTAAACCTGAATCAAGAAGAGATTGACATCACCAACCACTACTACACCAACGAACAGTGTCAGGTCATCCGACCAGGTATGATTCTATTAAGGGGATACCTGACACCCGAAGCGCAAATCTCAATCATCCGACGATGCAACGAGCTAGGAACGGGTCAAGGTGGATTTTATACACCCGAATTTCCCGGTGGAGCGAAGATGAAGCTGAAGATGATGTGCTTGGGAAAGGATTGGAATCCTTATACCAAGACATACCAGGAGACACAAACACAAGATGGAGCAAGGCCACCGACAATACCTCCAGAGTTTCAGACACTCGTCACACAAGCAGTAGAACTTGCACAACAATGCGAACATGAACCGATTCCCGCACTTGAGGCGGACCACTGTATCGTCAACTTCTATGAAAAAGAAGGACGACTTGGGTTACACCAAGACAAGGACGAGACAGCGGAATCTCTGGAACAAGGAGTGCTCGTAGTGTCTTGGTCCATTGGTGATGACGCCGTATTCTTGTATAGCGAGCAGAAGCGTGTGGACCTCGCACAGAAACTAGTATTGAGATCAGGAGATGTCCTAATCATGGGTGGAAACTCTAGGATACGTATCTTACCGCCAGAGACCTAGAGAGCCTTCGACCACACTCATATCTGCCATGGCTATGTACCGGGAGCTCAGAAAGGGCCAGGAAGTGTATTTGTGTTATGTACAAGACCTGGAGAGAGATCCAGAGTTCAGTGATGAAGTACCCATCGTATCCGAATTTCCTGATGTATTCCCTAAGGAGCTACCCGGCATGCCACCTCAGAGAGCGGTAGAGTTTGAGATTGACCTTTTGCCTGGTACCGGTCCCATTGCTAGGGCACCGTACCGCATGGCACCTGCTGAAATGACCGAACTGAAAGAGTAGTTACGTGACTTACTTGACAAAGGGTTCATACGCCCGAGCGTATCACCCTGGGGAGCACCGGTTCTCTTTGTGAAGAAGAAGGACGGTAGCCTCCGACTTTGTATTGACTACCGCGAGCTTAATGCGGTTACAGTCAAGAATAAATACCCATTGCCACGCATCGATGACCTATTTGATCAGCTGAAAGGAGCATCAGTCTTCTCCAAGATCGACCTCTGTTCTGGGTATCATCAGATTGCTATCAAAGAGCAAGACATTGAGAAAACAGCATTCCGTACCAGATATGGCCACTACGAATTCACAGTGATGCCATTCGGTTTGTCAAACGCACCAGCAAAATTCATGGACCTCATGAATCGTTTATTCAGTGAGCAGTTGGACACTTCAGTTGTTGTCTTCATCGACGACATCCTTGTATATTCAAAATCAACAGAGGAACATGAAATCCATTTGAGGAAAGTACTTGAGACACTACGCGAGAACCAGCTGAATGCGAAGTTCTCCAAATGCGAATTCTGGCTAGATCAGGTATCATTCCTTGGTCATGTCATCTCGAGCACAGGTATCTCAGTTGACCCTTCTAAGATTGAAGTTGTACGATCATGGCCTAGACCTAAGACTGTTACCGACATTCGGAGCTTTCTTGGTCTAGCCGGTTACTACCGGAGATTTGTAAAGGACTTCTCGAAAGTCGCTAAGCCCATGACTACATTGATGAAGAAAGATGCACCGTTTGTATGGACAGACGAGTGCGAGTTATCATTTCAGAAACTAAAGGACTCATTGACCTCAGCGCCCATCCTTACTCTTCCAGAGGGCACAGAGGGATTTGAGGTATATTGTGATGCATCAGGCAAAGGAATGGGATGCGTACTCATGCAGCATGGCAAGGTTGTAGCTTATGCCTCCCGCCAGCTGAAAAAGCATGAGGAGAATTACCCGACTCACGATTTAGAGTTAGGAGCCATTGTCTTTGCCTTGAAGATATGGCGACACTATCTCTATGGGGTAAGCATCACCATCTACTCCGACCACAAGAGCTTACAGTATGTATTCACACAGAAATAATTGAACTTGAGACAGAGAAGGTGGATGGAGTTTCTCTCAGACTATGACATCGACTTACAGTATAAGGAAGGGAAGGCAAATGTTGTAGCCGACGCCTTGAGCCGTCGAGCACGCTCGCTCCATTCTAGCTTGGTTGACGAGGTGCGAGATGCTCAGTTGAGCGACCCTTACCTAACCGAAATCAGACAAAAGATCGAGAATGGTACATTCGAAAAGAAAAAGTATGACTTCAAGCTACATGAAGATGGTTTGATTCGGTTGAATGGCAGGCTATGCGTCCCCCGAAGCAATGCTGAGCTAAGGGATCGCATCCTGCGAGAGTCACACAGTTCCACATTGTCAGTCCATCCGGGAGCCTCCAAGATGTACAAAGACATGAAGAGGTACTTCTGATGGTCTGGAATGAAATATGATGTGACGGAATTTGTATTGAGATGCTTGACATGCCAGAAGGTGAAATTTGAACATCGTAGACCGGGCGGAATGGTACAATCGATGCCAGTTCGGAGTGGAAGTTTCATGATATCTCCATGGATTTTGTTGTAGGACTCCCACCTGCTAGGGGAGGACTCAACATGATATGGGTTGTAGTCGATCGCCTTACCAAGGTTGCCAGATTCATACCGATGAAGGACACCTGGAAGGTAGTGAAGCTCGTAGAGCTATTTGACAAGGAGATTATCAGACATCACGGAGTCCCGAAAACCATAGTATCTGACCGCGACACCAGATTTCTTTCGAGATACTAGAGAGCTACACGGGAAGCGCTGGGTACAGAATTGAAGCTGAGTACCGCCTTCCATCCTCAGACCGACGGTTAGACAGAAAGGACCATCCAGACACTGGAGGACATGCTTCGGGCATGTGCCTTAGACTTTCAGGGGAGTTGGTTAGACAAGCTTAATCTTATCGAGTTTTCTTACAATAATAGCTATCATGCTTCGATTAACATGTCGCCTTTCCAAGCTCTATACGGTAGACCTTGCCGTACACCCTTGTGTTGGGATGAGTCAAGCGAAGCGGTCATCATAGGACCGGAGTATTTAGAACAAGCCCAAGCGGAAGTGCAACAAATCCGAGCCAATATGAAGGCAGCCCAAGATAGACAGAAATCCTATGCGGATGTGAGACGACGCGACCTTGAGTTCGCCGTGGGCGACCAAGTATTCTTGCGAGTTTCACCTATGAAGGGCGTATTCCGTTTTGGTCAGAAGGGCAAACTAAGCCCAAAATTTGTAGGGCCGTACACTATCACCGAGAGAGTTGGATCCGTAGCCTACAGGTTAGCATTACCTGAGGACTTGGGACGTGTCCATGATGTATTTCATGTGTCACAGCTCAAGAAGTACATTGCTGATCCTTCTCATGTCTTAGAGCCTGAGAGACTATCCATTGAGCCGACCATGAGATATGTTGAAACCCCGGTGAGAATCCTTTATAGGAAGACCAGAGACACTCGCCATAAGTCTATACGAATGGTGAAGGTCCTATCGTCAAACCATGATGTCGAAGAAGCGACATGGGAGTTGGAAGATGCCATGAAGGCTAAGTACCCACAGTTGTTCATAGACTAGAGAGTCTAGCATTTAGTAATACGGGTACGGGGCGTACCCCTTTTTAAGGGGGGTAGAGCCCTTTTGCTTTTGCATTGCTTCGGTGTGAGCATTGCATAGTTTGTAGGTGTTGTAATAGATTTTTGTATGGCACATGTAGTGCAAGTGAATTTGGTGTGTAAATGTATGTATGTGTAATGTGAATTGCATCGATGTATTGTGTGATGGTATGTATGGAAATAGTGTATGGTGTATGTGAATTCGTATTGTGTGTGAATGCGTATTGTGCTTGAATAGTGTATGCTTGCAATGTGGAAGGAAGTAAACACCTCATAGGTGTAGTAAGACACATTATGACAATTGGTTTGCCTAATGAGTATAATCACTTAAACCTTTAACCTTGAGCAACTTTGAGGGCAAAGTTTCTTAAGGGGGGTAGATTGAAATACCCCGTAATTAAAAATAGTGATTAATTAGGCTAATGAATAATTTAGAAGCTTAATTAAGTGTAAATAATCATGAGGGAACAAATCCCGAAGCAAACGGATCCTTAAAATGGATTAAAAACGCTAACGAACCTTAAAGCACGTTTTTCGAGGTAACCGGGAAAACGTGACTTTAAGCGGGTCAAATAGACTCGTAACAATTTTGGTCAACTAAATAGTCATTAATAAATATTAGTGAAGCTTTAGAACCAATAAAATCAATAGAACGAGAAATTAGTAAAAACTGTCAAAAACGGGAAGATGTGGGGTAGAAACATAAATAACCAAAACTTATGTGTCCAATAATGTAAAAAGAATTTCAAAACCCACATGGGGGCTGTGTGTGTCCGATTTTATATCCCCCACACACCCTCTTAATTCCCTTTTCATTTGCAAAAAGACAAAGGAATTAAAAAAGTGAAAAGCAAACCTATACTACCCCACTCTCACACTCTCTCTCCTATCTCTATTCTCTTCACTCACGTAACCCATCCCCCTCACTCTCTCTTTTCTTCCTTTCTTCTTCCCATGTGACATCCATGGTGAAATAAGCAAACCCACACAAAACCTCTCTTCTCTCCTCTTGTAACCCTCTTGAATCTCCTCCAAAAATTACAAAACTTGTACCATTGGAATCCTCTCATCAAGAGCAACATTTCTATCTTTCCAAAATTCGAAAAGGAGAACTTTCATCTCCATGGGTATGGAGCATTTGGAGCTTCAAGACTACCACTAGAACCACCTTCTTCTCCTTGTTCTTTTAAGGTAAAAATCTTCTTGAAACTCCATCGTTTTTCTAGTCTTGTGGTTAAAACGAATTTGAAGCTAAACTCTTGTTTGGTTCCCTTGCACCCTAGCCGATTTTGGCTTCCTTGGAGAGTGGGAAAGATTGTTCTTGAGCCATTCCAAGCATTACATAAACCCTTGGAAGGTAATACATCTCTAAACCCTAAAACTTGCATTAAAAGCTCAAATAATGTTAGGGTTAGTTTTAGTATTGAAATATGTATATGTATGGGTTGTAGTGTTAGAACTGGTTTACAAACCGGAGAAGAGGAGAGGAGAGAGGAGAGGAAGAGAGAAGAGAGAGAGAGAAGAAGAAGAAAGAAGAAGAAGAAGAAAACAAGGTAATTAAGCTCACCCTTGTGTAGCCTTATATTTGTATGTGTAACAGATTTTAATGGAGTAAAATTTACATTGTAAAATGGTAGGGTGGTAGTAGTGTAATGTGTAGGAAGAAACAAGGTTTTAAACCCTTAAAAGACATTTTAAAAACTGTTACAAACTGGATTGGGAATTAATGTTTGAGTGCAGGAATTTAATGTTGTTTTAGTATTGGTATTGGTGTATGGGAGCTTGTATATGGTTATTGTTTATAAACAGGTGAGATGATGATAATGAGAGTGTAAATGATGTGGTGAGAGTGTAAAAATGTAGGGGAGACTATGGCAAAATTTGCCTAGGATTAGAACACTTAGTGAACTAGAAACTAGGTGAATAATATGTGTTGTAACAGATTTTGATGGAGATAGATAGAGAGTAGATTGAGAGAGATACCTAATGTATTGTAATGCATTAGGAGTGTTAGAAATGACATTAGAAGAGGGAGCTATTGTGGAGAGAGTTAGAACAAAAATCTGTAGCATAATGCAACTAGAGAGGAAGCAATGTAAGTGCTGAAATGAATTTAGAAACAAGTGTGTAAATTAGTGTAGGAATGGATGGTCAGTTAATGAGTGAACTAAGGTGTATTAGGAGGTTTATTTAGTGGTAAAACATGTGGGATTAAGTGTAGGAACGATGGGGAAGTAATGGGTGAAAGATAGAACTGAAAACAGATTTTTAAACTGAAGTACTGGGCCGGACCGAACTTGCGACCGGACTTGCAAGTTCGGTCGAGCCCAGATTTACAAAGACGGAAACCTTCTGGAATGGACCAAACTTGCGACCGGACTTGCAAGTTCGGTCGGACCAGAAAAGTTTTCCGTCTGAAACCTTCTGGAATGGACCGAACTTGCGACCGGACTTGCAAGTTCGGTCGAGCCAGAAATTTTCCCGTAATGAAAGCTACTGGAATGGACCGGACTTGCGACCGACCTTGCAAGTCCGGTCGAGTCTTGAAAAAAAAAAGAGTATTTTTATCATATGATTATAGCAATCATATGTATATGTGTACTATATATATATATATATATATATATATATGCCTATATACATATATGCATATATATGTAATAGTACACTATAAATGAAGTAGTAAGGTAAGAAAGTAAGAATAAGAGGTAATGAGAAAAGAATGGGTTTAATAATCAAGTATGAATTAGTAAACATAAGAATAATCGAGTATAGTTAATGATAGTTAGATTAATCATTCAATTGTATGTATATAATAGGATTTGATTTGTGAACACCGGAGGAACGTTGGGATACACGTACAACGGTG
The DNA here is from genome assembly GCA_023374045.1 of Limonium bicolor. Lineage (NCBI taxonomy): Eukaryota > Viridiplantae > Streptophyta > Magnoliopsida > Caryophyllales > Plumbaginaceae > Limonium > Limonium bicolor. Next base: position 120,044,324 of record CM041778.1, read on the forward strand.
AACGGTATGAATTCCTCATGCCCCGTATGCTACCTTGGTTACTCTGAATTGTGTGTTGTGTGCTAATTGATCACCAAATAAGATAAATGCACGAATCGGAGTTACTATGCATACTTGTGGAAATGTAGTGACGTATTCTGATGTATATTTCTCTTAAATCATAGTTTGTATAATTCATGAAATGTATGGATGAATATGAGCGTGTATGTGTATGATGTATTGTATTGTGACTGATTATTATTTGTGATTGGACTTCTAACTGATTCCTAACAAGCTAACCAATCTAACTTAAATTGGTAATTAAATTGGAATGAGTAGAAGTCTGATATAGTTTCGGCCCGCAGTGAGGATGAGGAGACACAAGAGGTTGGATCCGATTCCTGACTCTATAACTGGTCCGCGCCCAAACCCCTTAAATGGTAGCATCCCGGATTGGTGAGTCAAGTAAATCCCGGTGGGGGACGGATGCGGTCCCCGGGCCGGAGGTCATACCACTTACTGAGTATAAGTAATGTAAGTAAGAATGATAGTAAGTAAAAGGGAAATAAGTAAAGTGTAAGTAAGAGCAAGTAATGTGTAATGAGTAAAAGAGTAAAAGCATTTCGATTAACCCGGATGCACAATTTGGCTAACCTTGGGAAGGTAAGTAATGTGTATGCGATTGTATTGCTGTATGGATTGCGAATGGTATTGTGAATGAATGTATGTTGTATGCAAGGCATGTATGTAAGTAATAAATGAACTGCATGTTTAGTGGACGTCAAATAGTCGGCGTGCCCTTGTTAGCACTCGGTATATGCGGAGTTTATGCGCAGCTTTTGCTGAGCCCCTTGGGGCACCGTTTTTACCACAATGCAGGTACTCGTGAAGGATGAAGACTAGGAGAGTCGAAGTTTGATTTCTTTTGTCTTCTTTTTGGATTGTAAACATTGAATTGTGAATGGTGTACTATGTAGTACACGGCTGTAAGTTTTTGTTAGCCGGTGTACCATGGGTACACCCATTTTGGATAGTGGAAGTATCGGATTTGGGTATAGGTGAGTAGCTTGTAGAAACTCATTCATTTTGGAAGTTAGTGGAAGAATGTAATTGAATACACTTAAATACTCGGTGATCCATTGATGTAAGTATTCGGTTTGTGGTATTTTAGTCAGTAATATAGTAGCTCGGTATACTATGATCATCAGACCGTGACTGTAAGTAAGGTAAGCCTAGCTAGCCATATGGGCGGTTAGCGGCGTTGTACCACCCGCCGTAGTAAGTAGTAGTCTTCCGCTGCGTACTGATAGGATTAAGAGGATGATTGGACGGTAAGCATAGGATTAACGGTTGGGGTGTTACAACCCCAAAACAAATGTCCCCTTAAACCCTTCTACTTCTATACATACCTCTTGGAGGCAAAATTGTAATCCTCATGTTATTTACTAAAAATAAATTAGTTTAAATGTAATTGAAAATTTATTATTTTCTTCCATGATTCCATATTTTTGTATACTATAGGTTATACCATCTTAATACTAACATATATATATGTGCTATTTTATCTTCTTTTTTAACTATGAATATTTCTATTTTATATGTATGTAAAAAGAAGCGAACAAGCTATAAATATGTTATTTTGATAGCTATCAAACACAAATGATTAGAATTATATAAAAGTAAAAATGAAAAATTGACAGAGAAAGTCTTTAATTATGTTCATAGATCAATATATTGTATTTCTATTGATAATTATGGGCGATTACAAAAAATTATAACATAGTGGTTTTACTGATAATAGTACAAAAATAAAATAAAAATGATGAGTTTTTTTTAACTACAATCCTGATACACAATTATGGGTAGGGTGTTTATTTTTTTCCCATCCATTGAGATATATATTAGATAATGAGAATGTGGATACAATGAGAGATGTTTTCACACCATGTTCCTTCATATGTACCTAATCTACCATGACACACTCAACATTGTTGGCTCGCTCAACATGAGACCATGACACACTATTGAATAAGGACGAGCTATCGAGTACATCTTGAAAAACCGATTCTACATCCCGGTCTCTAACCGGAGCATTCCCCTGGATACGCTAAACATTCGAGAGACATTTAGTGAAAAATGTAAGGCCTTAGCTCTTAGTTTATTGGCAACCTCAAAACCAAAGATAATTTCTTTGGCTTCAATAACTTGTGGTGACCATGACACTTCGTCTTTAGCAATGCCCACTGCAAGAATCTCTTGTTGATACCTTGATAGATAACACTCATACCTGATCCCGTTTTACTAGTACTAATGAAACTCACAAGAATATGAGATTGGAATCTGCACAGAACAACCTGGCGCAGTTTCTTTGAAGAGAATCAGGGAAGAAGAAGATCGGCTTGCTATTGTGAATGAGGGTAAAGAGTCAATCAGGTAAACTAACCCCTGAAGTTTTAAGTACAATGCAAAATGATGCCTTCAGTCAACCGTTAGCTAACGTTTCTACCAAAACCGGCCTACCTAAACTAAAACAAAAAACATAAAATAAATAAAGGGTGACCAAATTATAAAACATCCTAACACCCCCTCATCATACAAGGATTGTATGATTTGACACATAAGACGCTGAAAACAAACTTCAGTCCTTGCTATCCAAGACCTTCACTCCAAGCTTTCTAACCAGAGAAGGATAATGCTTTCCAGATAGTGACTTTGTTAACAGGTCTGCGAGTTGATGTTTGGAAGAGACAAACTCAACAAAGATCAACCCTTCCTGCAACTTCTGGCACACGAAATGAATGTCCAATACAAGGTGCTTTGTTCTTTCGTGCAACACTTGATTCCTAGCTATATGAATTGCAGCCTGGCTATCTGAATTCACAGGGATTGGCTCGACATCAGGAACTCCAAGCTCCTTCAGCAACCTCGTTATCCAGTTGAGCTCTGTTGTAACTTGTCTCATTGCCAGTATTCAGATTCTGCAAAAGATAAGGCACCACTAGTTTATTTATTATATTTCCAACATAGAGGGCTTCCGCCCAAACAAACAAAATATCCACTTATAGAGCGTCTGGTATTAGAACAAACAACCCAATCAACATCACAATAAGGTGTCAAACTGAAATCTGTTCTATTTTTAAAAAGAAATCCATTACTAAGAGTGCCCTTGATATATCAGAGTGTGTAAAGCTGACTGTAAATGTAAATCAGTTGGAGAATCCAGAAACTGACTCTAAACTTGTATAGTAAAGCAAAGATCTGGCGTACTATGAGAAAGAAAACTCAACCTTCCTACAAGGTTCCTATAAACACTAGGATCTTCTAAGGCAATTCCTTTCTGTTTTCTTAATGTAACATTCAAGTATAAGGAACTGGTAGTAACCCTTTTATTAGAACATCCATACTCAGCAACTAAGTCCTCATTGTAACCCTTCTACATTAAAACTATACCCTCAGTTGTATGGAAAAATTGCATGCCCAAGAAAAGAATTAATTCCCAAGTCCTTAATCCTAAACTGTTGGTCATGATCTAACTTAACTGATGTGATAAGGTTAACATCATCTCCTGTAATAAGAATATCATCAATGTAAACAACAAGGAGACATAACCTGTTGTTAGAGCTCTTGAGGAAAAGTGAATAATCATTTAAACTGTTTGAAACCTAAATTTTCATAAACACACTAAGCTTCTAGTGCCACTGTCTATAAGCCTGTCTTAAGCCATACATGAATTTTTCAACTTGAAAACCTTGCCTGAATATTTTAAAGGATGTCCCTCTAGTATCTCCATATAGACCACCTCTTCCAAGTCCTCATGAAGAAAATCGTTATTAATTTCCAATTGTTCTATTGACTAGTTCCTCTCAGCAGCAATTGAAACCAAAGCCCTAATAGTTGTTAACTTAACTACTGGAGATAAAGTCTCCAAATAATCTATGCCATACTTTTGTGTGAAGCCTTTGGCAACTAGTCTAGCTAACACCTTTATAAAGAGCCATCATCTTTGTATTTATACCTATAAACCCATTTGCATTTTATCGCTTTCTTTCCCTTAGGTAATTCAACTATATCCCATGTATTATTCCTATCAAGGGCTTGGACTTATTCCTGCATAGCTAATCTCCATCTATGATCTTTTATTGCTTCTCTATAAATGACAGGTTCAGTTTCTCTTTGCACAATAGAATAAAAACAAGCATGCTCAGAAAGAGAAAAGAAATAGTTTCTAGACAACTTGGAACTAGTAATACTGCTTTCTTCATCTAATAAGATACCCTCATAATCATGAACTTTATCCCAGGAAAAATCAGATGTCATGTAGTTCACTTTAGCTATTGAAATACCCCAAGTTATGGGGAAACCCTAAAGTCCCAAAAGTCCCGGAGGCGCTGGAAACCCTAATTCCCGGAAGTCCAAGAAACGCTAGAAACCCTAGTTCCCGGAAATCCTGAAAGTCTCGGAAATCTCGAAAATGGTCTTGGAAACTCAATAAAACCATACAAAACCCTAGTAACCGGAGATGGAAAACCTTGGAAACCTTAGGTTACCCGGTAAAAGCCTAATAGTCGGAAATGCTCCCATAGTTAGTTTTACTCCATCATAACTACTTTTATCCTTAAGATACATCAATAACAGCTTGTTAAGCACGAGGTGGAGACCTAGTTGAGGTAAGCACGAGGTGGAGACCTAGTTGAGTTAAGCACGAGGTGGCGACTCAGTTGAGGTAATCACGAGGTGGCAACCTACTTGGAGGTCAGCATGTGTTTGAGGTGCTTAGGTGTTTTTGTCATATAAACAACTTCTGCTTGGACATTTGAATATTAGCATATCCTAGAATCATTAATAGGTGTCACATGATCATGGATGTGAAAATTTAAGGAAAACTCTCTTAGGAAGGAAACCCCCTCATGAAGGAAACCCTCTTAGGAAGGAAGTCTCTCGGGAAGGAAACCCTCTTAGGAAGGAAACCCACTCATGAATAAACGTATGTGGGGAAATTTAGGAAACCCTCTCTTGAAGAAACGTATTAGGTTTCCCTCACATGAAGAAACATGCCTTAAGCAGTTACACATATAAGTGCACCAAGAACAAGGACTTAGCTAGATTTATCGTGACCTTTCTTCACCATGAAGTAACCTTAGACCATATATCCAAACAAGGCCTAAAGGAAGATGGCTACACCTAGCCAAACACGGCCTTAAAATGGTGGCTACATTTAATGCTCATAAATGCTCCATTTAATGTTTGTAATGTTTAAGTCTCAGCCCATCATGACTCTTGCAGTTGCCTACATTCATCCTTGAATTAATAGCCACTAAATAACATTATTTAATGATAAGTGAGAAATGCATAGACATTTAAGGGTCTAATTTACCCTATACTTACTTACTTTCAGGATAATATTTCTCACTTATCGTATGTTTTTCCTAAGATTTATGTTTTGATATGGACTGATATATTTTATGTATCAAATACAGGAAAAAGTGTTGGAATCAAATATTTTATCTCACAAGCTTTCCAACGCAACAAACGGCGAGTAAAACGGACTTATAACGAAGAATCTGGAGCCGGTTAAAGATCGCGTGAAAATAGAAAACATTTTCATTCTGTCCGCATGAGGACGTCAGCTGCGTCCACATGATTCTGGGCGGACGGGAGGGCGGACGACAGTGGCGTCCGCGTGAGTTGAGGCGGACAGAGGCGCGGACAGAGGCGAGGACACGGGAGTTCGACGCGGACATCAGAGGAGTCCGCGTGAATTGAGGCAGACGGAGGCGCGGACACCTCTAAAAATGCGCCCCCAGAACCAGATTTTCACGCGTGCTGTTTATCTTCTCCGCGACTTATCCATCTACCCAGATGAGAAATATCAGGAGCCTACCGACAGTTATCTCACACGTTCAGCCGCCCCAATCCTCTCCTTATTTTCCTCACGCGGTGTTCCCTTGTTCCCTCTGTCTTCTTCCTTCTCCAGCCTGTCCCCAGCTTCTTCTCCTTCTCCTATAAAAACTCACGAGCCTTCTGCTCAAATAATTATATAATCCCATCCAGTAAATAATCCATCGCTCACACCTACGATCCATTCCATCTTCTTATCTCCCGCTTCTCCATTTTATTTTCTTTCTTCATCAGCCTTATGCTGTTAGTTTCCAGAGAACCAACGAAGGAATCGATTGTCTGTTCGTTCTTCTTCGTTGGTTCCAACTATTTTATTTCTTATGTTTTACTGTATAATTATGTGTGATTAATAAACCCAGCTTCCCGGGTTGGGAAGCGAGCCTATTTTATATAATTGTTTCATATAAGCTTTCCAGTATAATTTATTTAAGCAGTATTTTGATTCCTCTCCTTAATGCGCTTTAATTCTCTTGTACAATTATTAAAGTGATATTTGTAGTTCTTTGTTAAAATGCAGTGCTGAGACAAGGTTCTAGACACAGGAAGTCAAATGGGTTAACGACTAGAAGCGAGAGTTTCTCGCCGTATAGGTTAATCTATCTCCAATAAGGATTATTAATAATGCGAATAATTTATTTATGACTTGAGCAAGGTTTGCACTTGTTGTTTAAATTAATTAGGGTTTATTAGACAGGAAACGGTCAATAAACTAATTAAGATTCTTGAGGTTATTGTTAAAGTAGGAAAGTTATATTGATTTAATTAAATAAAATAGGTAAGCAGAGTAACCCGGGATGCTTCTTTAAAACCAAAAAGATTTACAGTTTCTATTTCTTTTCTGTTTTAATTAATTGTTTTTATTGTCTTATCAGTTAGATATTAATCCTTTCCCTAAACATGATAAAATCTGTTTATAGAAATCTCAGTCAATTTATTATACTATCAGTTATCAACAGCGAGGTCTCCAAGAGTACGACAACCCACATATCCACTATTCCGCAAAACGATAGGTACACTGCCTAGGTTGAAGAAGTAGTCACATATTTCTCCAACATTTAACTCAGCCAAGACCTGGACCAATAGGAAATAAGAGATTTAAGCCCGAGGTGTCATTTCCTTAAGGTTTCCTTAGTATTAATTAAGCTCTCCCTTGTCTATTTAAGAAGACCCACAACATGGCCGTATTCCTCACACCAAGAAATATTTGTAACCTCTCTTATCACAAAGAAACACAAGCCAAGAAGTAGAGCAATTTAGCTAGCAAGGAGATCCAAAACCGAGAGCAAAGGGGAGGTAGAACCAAGGAGAAAGAGAAGGAAATCCAAACTTTTTAGGGGCGTTTTCTTGAATAGCTTTAGAGAATATTTTATCCTAGCAAAGTACCCAGTTCTTGGTGAAGAAAAATGGCAAGAAGAATCCAGGTAGTTCTTGTGTACAACAAATCTTTCCTTAAGTGTTAATTATGGCGACAGTTTTTGTTTTGGTTTGTTTTGACAGCTTATGCTTCGATTCTATTCTAAATATTTTCATGGTGTGAAACTATACTATTCAATGGTGATTTTGATATAAGATAGGCCCGAAGAAGGTCTGGGAATCTTGGTGAACAACCCTTGTTTGTTTAGTATCAATTCTGGTACATTTTGTGCTTTAACTTGAAGCCAGCTGTGTGTATGATTTCGTGAGCAAACTCTATGGTTTTTAAGCTGTAAATTATGAATAATTATCACTCTTAAATATTTCAGTTTGTGGGTAAGTCCACAAGTTGAGTTTTGGTAAGCTAAAGGTAAGATAAAAGCTAAAAATGTGCTTTAAGACTTTCTGGTTTCTATTAAAAATATGAGAGTGTTTTTGGTGGCTTCTTTCCTTGAATTCATGGTTATTTACTCATAAGGTTTTGATATTAAGTTGGTATGAAGGTGGGTCGAAGTTATACAGTGGTAAGACCTTAATCTTGAGCTTGTTTCAAAGGTGATTTATAAGTGCTTTAACTTGGTTATAGTTTGTCAAATGGTGGCTGAATTTTTTGTTCTTCTTGATATGCTATGTGGATGTTATAGTCAAGCTAAGATCATGGTTTGATGTCCTAAATACTAGTGATTGACCGTGGAATCTTTTTATACAAGTTGATGAGCCAAGGTTGGCCGAACACTGATTTTTCCCACTACCAATGAATTGTGGGCAAGCCATCATAATCTACTCTATGGGCTGATGACCTATATGGGGTGTGCACACTTAAGGTCATGGGGTGAGGTAAAATAATTGTCCAAGGGGCCGAGGGTCTTTAGTGCCCTTTGTCAAAGACCGGTGTGCCCGAGGATTGGTGGAATAATAATAAAATGGATTAAAATTATGGTGGCAATATCTTGATTGATATTTGTGCTATGTTTTGGTAAGGTATCTGGTGGTGTGACATGCTACGGTTACTTGTGTGTTATTATGTTGTCTTAAAGTGTTTTCATAAAGATAAAATGTATTTTACATGTTGTGGCAAGAATTACTCAGCTTTGCTGATTTTGGCTTTATGTCTTGTCGTCTTTTCTCTATGATTGTATGAATGACCACATGTACAGGAAAATATGGTGTTTCTCCCTAGTCATGAAGTTGCATGGGGGTGTGGAGCTATAGGGGACTAGAGTTAGAAGTTAGAAGGCGTCGTTTTTGTTTCATCAAGTCTCAATGTAATAGGTTAAATAAACACTTTTGTGTAAGCTAGTAAGATTGTGTAAGTTAAATAGCCTGTTTTATAAATATTTTTAAGTTTGATAAGCGGTAAAGGTTTCTAATTTTAGAGATGGTTTTTAAGTACAATTTGTTGAAAGTTGTGGTTAGATTTTGAATATATAAGAGTTTAAAAGTTTCAACTTAATTTGGTATAGTAGTGGTAGTAAGCCTTAGCATCCACAGTGAGTGTGGGTGTGGTGGTAGCACCCCGACTGTTTGTAAATCTTCCGTTGTATTGTTTTAAAAAAATTATTAGAGCTGGAAAAGTGGGTGTTACAGCTATTCTGGCACATAGAACATGAGAGAATGGATATGAGAATAACTTATCAATTGATGCAACTAAAGACAGGTTCACAACATAATCCTCAAGGGGCTTTGGATGGTGCCTTTCCCTTGTAGATCTTCTTAACTAGAACCCCTTCTATTTTAATAGATTCCAGTTCTAAATGATTAGGATCCTCTTCATGATGAGTTTGTTGTGTACCATCTTGTTCGTGCTCCAAGCCTTCAACAATCCATCACATCTGTTGCTTGTAATTTTTGAAGGTATCCTTCATGCTCATCATTGGAGAAGTCATAATTTGTAATCAAATCCTCATATACCTTCTGGTCATTGCCACCAGAGTGTTTTCTCTCACTTAACAGGTTCATCATTTCTATTAGTAAACATGTTAGAAGTATCACTCGGAACACATTCACTCATATCAGCACCTGAAACATTTCTAAAAGGGTAGAGATTCTCGTGAAAAATGGCATCTCTACTAAAAATAAACTTATTATTGTCAAGATCCAAGAACTTATATTTTCTCTATCCCCGAGGATACCCTAAAAATATAGCCTTAAAAGATTTTGAAGCAAACTTTTAATGCTGATTTTTGTTTATATTAACAAAAGATAAACACTCAAAACACCTCAATTCATGATAATTGGGTTTCATTTTGTAAATAAGTTCAAAAGGACACTTGAAATCAACACTGCAGAGAGGCATTCTATTAATCAAATAGGTGCTAACTAAATACTATCTCCCTAGAATTTGGTAGGCAAATTTAATGAAACATTAAAGTCCTAGCGGTCTCTAACAAGTGTCTATGCTTGCGCTCCACAACACCATTTTGTTGTGGTGTGTGAGAGCAAGTAGTTTGATGAATAATGCCATTCTCTTTAAGAAAATCAGAAGCAAATTCAGAACTCCCATGTTCATATGCATTATTAGTTCTAAGGCTTTTAACTTTCTTGTTAAATTGTGTATCAACAAGGTGAAAGAACTGAATAATGAGATTAAAGAATATGATTTTTAAGTATAAAGGTGAGTCCAGGTAGCTCTACTTTTATCATCTACCAAGGTGAGAAAATAGGCATTTTCATCATAGGTCTTAGTTCTGTATGACCCCCACAAATAAGCATATATAATGTCAAAATTTCAATGCTTTTAATGGTACTTGATTGAAAGGGCAATTTATGACTATTTACTCTTGAAAAGGACTTGCAAACATACAGTTTATTCACCAATTTTACATCAGTAATCTCAAGCCTAAGAAGCTTGTCCTTTGGCATATGTCCTAGTCTATGGTGCTAAAGACTAAACAAGTCCTTACAATCAAAACCTAAACTAATTGTCTTATCATTACAAGAAAGGTTCTCTATTTTACAATCTTGATCCAAATTATAAAGGCCTCTATAGATATGTCCAATCAACATAGCCCTTTTCTCCTTGTAACCCTGATAGAAGCAACATGTAGCATCAAAATAAAACTTCCCTTTCATATGATCAGAGAGCTTACTTATAGAAATCAAATTAAATTTATATGCCGGAACAAAAAATTCTAGCAGATTGTGGGTGCCATTTGGCATATCTACAATAAGAGGATTTTCAAGCACAGTATAATTATGGAAGAGGATCAAGTCTCCACACATGTGATTCGAGGCACCGGTATCTAAAATCTAGTCTAGTAATACAAGTTTTCTATCAAGGTTCACATTAATAGCAAAATGATTATAACATTGGACATTTAAACAAGAAGAGTTTAAGAGGATTTACTAAAAAAACCCAAATTTGAAGATGCAGTGCTTGAAGATTCTTTGATGTTGCATTGAGCCTTGGTGATATAATCAAGCAGGCCTGCTATTTGTTGGTTGCGGATAACACCACCAAGAGGATCCTTTTGTGTTTCCTTCACATCCTCATCATTGTTCACCATAAAATTGCTCGCATTCACTGCTTCTTCGGTTTGAGCCTCTAATTTTTGTCCAATTTGAAGGGAAACTAATCTTCTAGAAGCATATATCCTCTATGTGCCCTGTTTGTTACAATATGTGCAATAAAGATTTGACCATCTAGGGTTAGATGCTGTAATTGTTCTGGAATTGTTAAGTATTTGATTTCTAGTGCCATTGACAGTCACTCACTTTCCTTGTTGGGTGGCAAAGGTGAGAGAACTTCCTTCAAGGGTATCGGACGAACAAATCTGTTTCCCTCTCTCTTCTTGAACCAAAATGGCAAACACTTGGTCGACAGAAGGAAGGGAGAGAGCGTGAGTATATTTCCTCGCACTACTCCAAATCTCTCGTTCAGACCCATTAGCAACTTAATGACCATTTTCTCCCATATATACTTTCTGAATTTTTCACTCCCTTCACAAGTGCAGGACGATAACTCTTGCGAAAAATAGTTTTCATCTCTCAGTCTTTTGATGTTAGTTAAGTAATTGTGGTGTCGTTCTATTGTTTAGTGTTTTCTAATTGATGCTCAACCCTAGTAGCGTTAGTTTGGTCGTACCTTGCACCATCAATATCTAAGACAGTACCATACTGTCGCATCGTCTCCAGGCTTGTTCTCCGGTGCTAGATTCAGTGGGCTTCTATAACTTCCAATGATGAAGCCCATTTTATTCTTGGACTCAAGGGTGATGATTACCTGTTGTTGTTCCAGCAAGGGAAGCGCTGACCTTCAATTTAACAATCGAACTACTGGGTGGTTCGAACTGCTCAAATACAGTGCATCACCAGCTTCATGGTAGAACTTGCTGAGTTGTTGGAACCTGACACAACTTGTTTGATCTTTCTGGTGGAACCTCCTTCGTTGTCCATTGTTTGAAATTAGGGCTTGAGAGCAAACACGGAAGAGGGGAACGAAGACAGAGAAAGAGGGGACGACAAGAAGTACAAAGCAAAATACGAAATGAAGAGGATAACGTCTGAAGATCAAAGAGCACGGGATCTTGCTCTGATACCATTATGAAATTCACAAGAATATGAGATTGGAACCTGCACAGAACAACTTGCCCAACTTTCTTGGAAGAGAATCAGGGAAAGAGAAGATCGACTTGCTATTGTGAAAGAGGGTAAAGAGCCAGTCAAGTAAACTTACCTATGAAGTTTAAGTACAATGCAAATTGATGCTCCTATCAGCTGTTAGCTAACGTTACTACCTAAAGTAAAACAGATCACATGCAATAAATCAAAAGAGACTTAATTATAAACATCCACTGGTGAAACGGAAGCATTTAATGATAGCTGATTAATCACGTCTTTTTTAGAACGGAAGCATTTAATGAGGCTGATTTCCCAACCGTTAGCAATCGATCGGAGGTAGGCGCGCCTTTTTTAGAACGGACTTTAGATGACGGTTATTGGTAAAACTGTAATGTAAAGCCCCGTGTTGACGCACCCTTTACGGTCAACGGAATTTAGATTACGGTTTTACCAATAACCGTCATCTAAAGTCCCCGCCCACTGATGGTCAACGAAGTCGTTTTGACCTGACGCCAAATATTTACCGCATTATTTGATTTTTTCGACGCCGCGCGTAATCTAAATGATAGTTAACGACGTCGTCTTACCCACTTATTTTATATTAAAAAAACTTAATATAAATGTGTTGCATATGTTTGATCGAATATGACTCATGGCTCTATGACAGCGGGTACATGAGTCAACACCATCGATCTTGAGTTCGAAACCCAGCATAGGCCAAATATTTTTGCTCTATTTTTTTTATTTCGTTAGACTTTAGATACGTTTTTCTTGTAAACTGTAATCTAAAGTCCTTTTAACTAGAACATTTGCCCGTTTACTCTGCACACTTACAGTAACCTCTATTTCTCTCTCGCGCTATCTTCCTTTCTGAAATCGCCTCCTCACTCCTGTCACCTTACTAATGGCCATCGCCGCCGTCGCTCCCACCACCTTTGTCACTCTTATCGCCGCCGGTCACCACCCATCTACCACTGGTCATCGCCGTCGATGTCTCTAACGCGTACTGGGTATGGGATCGATTGTCGTTTTTTTTCTAACTTTGTTCATATACATGTCAATTGGTAGTTCTAATCTCGTTTCTGTCGAATCCTGAGAGTGTAGTGGCAAATGTTCTAACCTTGTTCAGTTAAGGAACATCTGATCCGCCGCGGTTTTACAAAAGATTTCCAAGACATAATCCGATGGCACGGTCAGAGTGTGTTCGATGTTATTAAGCCTGTCGAAGGGGATAATGGTCAGGCAAACACAGAAATAGAACCCGGAGATGATACAGTTGCGGGTGATCTGGAAGACGTTACAGATGACATTGAGCCAGATTTCTGGGACGATGACATTGAGACTATGCTCGAAGATGTGGAACGACATCACTCTAACACGCCAGACAAGTATGAAAATTTGTTGGATTCATCCAAAACACCATTGTACCCCGGGTGTGACCCTACAAAGTTAAGCAAGTTGAGTGTCGCCCTCAAGCTATTCAACTTGAAAGTGAAATATGGCTGGAGCGATGTAAGTTTCACTGCCCTCCTGGAACTATTGAAATACGTTGTTCCGGTGGACAACGTTTTACCAACGACTACGTACTCAGCTAAAAAACTGATGTGCCCAATGGGTATGGAGTACCAGAAAATTCATGCTTGTCCAAATGGTTGCATGTGGTTTTCGAAGTCGGATGAATTTGCTGAAAGCTGTTCAGCATGTGGAGCGTCATTTATCTAAAGAAACAACAAACTCACATCAGCGGTAGTAAGAAAGGTTCACCAGCTAAGGTACTATGGTACCTGCCCATCATTCCAAGGTTCAGACGTTCGTTCTCCATTGAGAAAGACGCAGAGAATCTTCGGTGGCATTCAGTTCACAAGAAAGGATGGCAGATTGAGACATCCTGCTGATGCACCACAGTTGAGAAACATAGACATAAAATTTCATGAGTTTGGTAACGACCGAGAAACCTAAGGCTAGGCTTGTGCACGGATGGGATGAACCCTTACGGTACTTTGAGTAGCATACACAGTACCTGGCCTGTGCTTTTGGTTATTTACAATCTACCGCCGTGGTTATGCATGAAACCAAGACACATCTTGTTGTCTTTGCTAATATCGGGTCCAAAGCAACCGGGCAACAAAATTGATGTATTCCTACAACCTTTGATAGAGGATCTACAACTCTTATGGAATGAAGGGGCTACGGTTTACGACTCATTCAGCAAAGAAGACTTCAATTTGCGTGCTATGTTGTACTGCACAATCAATGATTTCCCCGCCTATGGTAATCTTTCAGGCTATTCAATCAAGGGGGGCGTTGGCGTGTCTGATTTGTGGTGAAAATACTTGTAGCATTCGCTTGAAACATAGTGGCAAAAACGTGTACATGGGCCACCGAAAAATGCTTCCAAAAGGACATAAGTACCGAAAGATGGCGAAAGAGTTCGATGGGAAAACTGATCACAGCATGGCGCGCCAGCCTTTGACAGGTACAGAGATTTACAAAAAGTGTCTGGAAAAAGAAATCAATATTTTGGGAACTCTAGTACTGACAACATCTGGAGGTGTTAGACATTGTATTAATGGGATGCATGTCGAGAATAACGTGGGTGAAAGTATCACTAGCACCCTTTTGAACATTAAAGGAAAGACAAAGGATCATTTGAAAGGAAGAAAAGATTTAATTGAGTTGGGCATACGCACAGAGCTTGGCCCGCAAGAACGTGGAAATGCACATTCTTGCCTCATGTCTGTCACACTCTATCTAAAGAAGAGAAACATAGTCTATGCAGTACCCTTTACAACATCAAGGTGCCTTCAGGATACTCCGCAAACATAAGAAGCCTAGTGTCCATGACAGATTTGAAATTAGTAGGAATGAAATATCACGATTATCATGTCCTACTTCAAGAATTTTTGCCAATTGCATTGCGTGGGATCTTGCTGGATGTTGTCAGACACACAATCACAAATGTTAGTGTCTTCCTCAAATCCATTTCGTCTAAGGTTCTTGATGTGGATACTCTAACTAAACTACAAGGATCTTATTGTGACAATGTGTCAGCTGGAGATGTATTTCCTCCCTCGTTCTTCGACATAATGATACATCTCCTCGTGCATCTTGTAAGAGAGATTCTAATGTGTGGTCCTTTGTACCTTCGCTACATGTATCCGTTCGAAAGGTACATGGGTGTCCTGGAGAAGAAAATAAAGAACCATCGTCACCCAGAGGGCAGTATTATAGAGGGCACTGTCACAGAGGAAGTTGTAGACTTATGCACCAATTACCTAGAAGGTATCGATACCATTGAACTTCCACGTTCTAGACACGAGGGCAGATTGAAGGTTGTTGGCACGGTTGGACGGAAACTGAAAAGAATTGATATAGACACTCTTAACAAAGCTCATTTAGTTGTGATGAGTCATCTTAAAGATGTCAAACCATACTTTGATGAACACTTGTACATTTTAAGAGCACAATATCCAGACATGAGTGATGTTAGACTACAAAATGAGCAGAATAGGACATTTGTCAGATCGTTCAAAGACAGAGTGTTGTCCGATCAGTCCACAAATGTTCCTGAACTGATTAAAGTAATTGCATTTGGACAAAATCTGGATGTAATTTCTTATGAGGGGTACGATGTCGACGGATTCACCTTTTTCACAAAACATCAGGATCGCAAGTCAACGAATCAAAACAGTGGCGTAGAGCTTGAAGCTTATCAAGACTTATATGACATCAGCGGTGTGGGTCATAGTCCAGTCTCAGTAAAACAATCATATTTCGGTGTTATACAAGACATTTGGGTATTGGACTACAACAACTACAAAATGTGTGGTTTCCGGTGTAACTGGGTTGACAACAATCATGGATACCGTGAGGAAGAGCATGGTATGAAACTGGTTGATCTGTCTAGAGCTACTCCCACGGTTGAGCCATTCGTTGTTGGGACAAAGGTTAAGGAGATATTTTATGTAACTGATCCCTGTAATCCTAGATGGTCTATGGTGCTTAAAGAGAGAAGAGGAATAGTTGGTGTGGATGGTGTGGTTGATGAGGATGAGTATGACGTAGAAGATGAACCTCCAACTATTCCTATTTCATTGGAATAGGCTGAGGTCACAGGTCATCGTGAGTATATACGATCAGACCATAACGAGGGAGTGTGGATTGAGAGATAATGGTGTATATAACTTATTATCATTAAAATTTATATTTAATTAACAATCTTTTATTTCTTGCTTGTATATGACCATTGTTAAATTTTGTGTATTTTTTGTGTCATTATGAAATGCTTAATTTAATTCAAATTTTATTTCAATCCTTGCAGGCATGACTAAAGAGTTCGAGTTATTTTGCCACGAGTTCGAAGATGAGCAGCAAAGGGTACCGGTTCATCTACCAGTGCTGCTACTGTTGCTGGCCCATCTACATCCGTCACTGCTGCTGCCCCCTTCCATGAGTGCACCTTCTACGAGTGCTACTCAGAGACCTAGAGGTAGATGTCCGACCCGTGGGATGAAGCTACAGAAACCGGATGAGATCAGTCTTGTCTGGGATAAGTATGAGAGGTATTGTGGGGCAGCAGGTCAGAGCTCGCTAGTATGCTAGGGACTCTATCCAGATCACATTGCTCCATCAACCACAAATGGCCACAAGTCCCGAAAGAAGTTAAGGAGACCATCTAGAGAGGTGCAAGAACGATACAAGATCTCATACGAAGTGAAGAAGACCGTTCTTTATGCGGTGGGCGGCAAAGCTAAATCATTCCGTCACTACTTGGTGGATAACTGGATGACTAGGGTGCCCTCACGCGAGCCTCCATCGTATGTCGTGTACAACGACATGATCACTAAAGAGGAGTGGAAGGAGTTCATTGAGCAGCACTCCACCCCCGAGTTCAGGGTATGTTTGTGTGTACTCTTTTCTGAATTAATGCTCATAATGCTTTATCCCTGATTTTCTAATTAATTTTTTGTTGTACTGTCTTAACAGCAAAGACAAGAACAAGCACGGCAAAACCGTGAAGCTAATCTCTATCCCCACACCATGGGACGAAGGGGATATGTGAGCAGCCTCGATTTTTGGAAGAAGCTGGTTTGCTGATGTAGAGGAACGAGGATGGCAGTGAATGCCCGATCGAGGATGTCTCTGAGGCGAGTAGGGTGCAGATGTACCTACTGGGATGCCAGACAACGACCAGCGAAGGTCAGAGGATATTTCCTCATGCTGTCATGGAACAACTGGCTAACCAAATTGTAAGTGTTTGGAAGTAGTTATTAAAAAATTTACTTATATACTCAAGTGTTTGTTGATCTTAAATTTAGTGCTAACTTCTTTGATAATTAGACAGTATGAAGTGGCACAGAGAGGAGAAGTAGACTTACACGCTCCTCCTTCTCAAGACGACGCTCTCAATCAAGCGCTTGGGAAGAAGGATCACCTGGGGTGTGTTAGAGGATTTGGGGGAGAAGTGCGTCAGAAGCACGTATTCCCGCCATCTACTAAGAAGGGTCGGATGAATGCTGCTGGCATCGAGGCAATGTTAGAGCATAAGTTCGTTGCTGAGCGCCAAGATAATGAGGAGAAACTGGCTGCTGAGCGCCGAGCTTACGAGGAGAGGCTGCAGCAAGCGTTGGATGCGATTGCACATGCGACTACTCAGCAGCAGCATGATCCTCCTCAACCGTCTTCCTCGTCTAGTTGTGCTCCGGCCGCTAACTCGTACCCGTTTGCTAACATCCAGGTTAGCTTTGTTTAACTATTTTTCTCCTTAAATAAATCCTTTAAATAGTATTAGATTGGACGCACTTATTTATTTCACGTAATATCTATGTTTATTAAAGGAGCAAAAAAAATGTCGTCTTCAAATACCATTAGACAGGCACCCAGTATATGTGGCCTACGGGATGGTGTTGCCATCAGGTCCACTCACGCTCATCAGTTTCGTACGTCTACCCCATTCTACGCGCGTGTGACCTTGGACCTGATAATTGAAGGATTTGAGAATGCATACCTTCCAATGGCGTTGGACAACAAATGCACACTGATTGAAGCGAAGGAAGACATATTGCCCTGGCCAACATGTTATATTGTTGTCACCGATGAAGTAAGACTGTTTGATAACCATTTAGTATCTAATAAATTTATTATTTAGCATTAAGTGTCTAATATAATCCATTATAGATCCCTGAGCTTCCTCGCCGCGTATCCCAACCCAGAGAAGAGATCAACGCGCCGGCGGGTCTTGTCCACAGTGCAAGGGTATGTTCTAGATAAATGTTTAATGTCACTATAACAATCAATTAGTAATTATCTTTACATTCTTATGCTTTATTGTTTGTGTGTGAAGGGTAAGAATCCAGGGACCCGGGGTGCGAAAAGTAAGAATCCAGCGCCCTTTCGGGCTCGTACTAGGACTTCTGAGGCGCCTAAAAGTAAGTTCTCACACTGCCAGAAAAACTTATTAAACACTTACGACCTCGTCAGGTCAATCTCTACGACAAGATCATTGTGAGGTCAACTCAATCTATCAACTTCATGATGACGCTTCCAAAGTCGATGTTTCACTACGAAGAAGATATGACCACGGCGATCAACTTTGGGGACATCAGAGAGATGATGTGTGGAGATTACCTGAACATTAACATTATTCAAGCTTATCTAAAGTAAGTGTTCTTTCCTTATACTGTAAAAACATATAGAATAAGTATCTATGAAGTTGCATTGGCTAACTTTTTATAGTACATATGATATAATAGAGGTCTACTTGAGAGATGTCATGAGAAGAACATCACCTCCATTACTGTGGTGTGCCCGGAGCGTTTATCGTTCGACTCAGTCACTAGAGACCCGGGGAGGTTTTGTGAATACATGAAGCATTGCTTCAATGTTGCTGATGAACAGAATAAATTATTCTTGCTAATGTCGTATCACCAAACGTGAGTTCTGATATAAATTTACATACTAATAAGCTAACTTTTTTACCTTCATTTCTCATTTCATTTTGTATTTGAAATTGTAGCCACCACTGGGCTTTGTTTATCTTCTGCACTGCCACTGCTTCTCAGCTCGTTCTAGATCCACTAGGGCAGTGGACAGAATTCAACATTGAAGACTTAATCAAAACGTAAGTTTTTATTACTATTTAATTGTTTGTAGGTTTTTTGAACCAAATTAATGTACTCGTTCATTTTGCTTAACGCTTTTGTTAATATGTGACAGTTGTTACAGTCAAACCGCTCAGGGAGAGTTTGCTGACATGAATGTCGAATGCATTAAGGTTTGGTAATTCATTTATTTCATTCGTGCTGCTTATCTTTATACAATTGTTTTACATTTGTGAATTTTGGTGATTTATTAGTGCCCTACCCAAAAGGATTCTAGGAGTTGCGGGTACTACGTGATGCGGTATATGTACGAGTTCTGCGGGTACTTCCCAGCATTTTGCTGGCCAAAAATACATAGTGAAAATATATATACTTATGGGCAAAGAAAAGGCAAGTGCACCTAGTCGATGTAGTACAACAAGTGTCGTATCCACAGAGAAATTGGTTCAATTATCCTAGTCTCGGTATTTAATAAAAACAGCAAATAGGGGGTTTAGCCGGAGGCAAGCTTGATTGTTTAGGATCAGTGCAGAAATAATAAATACAGTAAAATAAGGTGAATTAATTGATATGGGTGGAAAAAGGTATCCTAGGATAGTGGGGGAATTGCCTAAATTACTTAAACAAATTTATAACCATGTCTCAATTATTTATTGTCTATTAGAGTTAATAAGGGTAAGTTACGAACTCTTAATGATAGCCTCAGTATTTTCCTACTCAATTCGGAGTGTAAATACCAAGGTTTATTCCTTTGTGGTACTATTGACTATCTCAAATCATATGTTGATAGTTACCATAAAAATGCAGTAGTTTGTCGCGTAGAGCATTTAACAAAATTTATTGAAAGGAATAAAAACAAGTATAATAAATGAGACAGGTAATAAATATTTATTAAGCAATATTAGGGTCAAACCCCATCCTAGGATCCAAATAAAAATTACTCAGCCATTGACAGAAATAAAAACAGAGTAAAGATAGACATTAAAACAGAGTAAAGTTTGAGGAAATAAAGAACTCTATTTTTGGGGAGAGTTGTTTCGCTTCCGGGCTTGTCTCCGTGATTATGTCGACCTCAAAACGATGATAAACAGGTAGAACAAAGAAAAATGAACAAACAGGCACAAGTTGATCCTGTCCGGGTAGGGGCTACGCGGACAGAAATCCGGACAACACCTGTGCGGGTAGGGTCTCCGCGGACACAAATCCGGACACGGCCTGGTTTTGTGCAGATCGTCTTCTTCGTCTGGTTTTCTAGAAAATGGAAGAGTTAGGCTTATTTGGTGATGGGAAATGATGGAAATGAAGTGGAGATGTGTGGTATATGGATGGAGAATGGAATTTGGATGGAGGGAGAGTGAATTTTGATGAGCGTTGTGTGATCAGATGATGGGAATTGATGAAGAATGAGCGTGGGTTTTATAGGAGAAAAGGAGGGGAAGAGGACAAAGTTTATTGCAGGCGTGGGTGAAGAAAATAAGGGATGCGGCGCCTGATATGTTTGATGTAGTAGATAGATATGTTTGTAGGCGCCGCAATTGAGGAAAAACAGCGAAGGTGGTGCAGATCTATCAGTCGCGTGATTTCTGGATTCGGCGTAGTCATTTACACGTGTCCGGATTTGGGTCCGGATAGGGCCCATCCAGACGTGTCATGTCCGAGTTTGTGTCCGCGTAAGGACACAATGTCCTTGGCGAGAGTTTGTACGTGTCTGAGTTTGTGTCCGGATTTGGCCCATCCGGACGTGAGACGTACGAGTTTCTGTCCGCGTAAGGACACAGATGTACTTTAGAGTTGTCCGGGTAGGGGCTACGCGGACACAAATCCGGACAAAACCTGTCCGGTAGGGTCTACGCGGACACAAGTCCGGACACATGTATTTCGTCTTATCTTGTTCTGCAAACTTCGACAGGCTCCAGATTCTGAGTTTGAGCTCCGTTTTTAGATCTGTTTGCGCCTATGCGTTTGTCTCTTCGTCTACTTTGCTCCTAGCTTGGTTTTCCTCATGTTTAACCAATAAATCTGTTAGATAACCAATAAAACATAAACTAGAGGAAAACTAACCAAAGTGGAGAAATGAGCAAGAAAAGTGCTAATATAACATATGAAATACACCCATAAATCATGCTCATTTGGACACTTATCACACCCCCACACTTACCTTTTTGCTTGTCCTCAAGCAAAACCATGTACCTAAACAAGTAGGGAATGCTCAATACTAACAAATATTATTATGAAGGGTAGGATAAGGAGGTGAACAATACGCGACTTAAACTTTTTGAGGAGTGTGAACCATCACCTACTGGTGACATAGGTGTGCTCAGGGTAAAAATAAAAATTAGAGTTTCGGGGTATGATCCGGAGTGCTTCAATGCTTCTCAGTTTAGGTGACTTTGAGAACTTTTACCATGGCCAATGAAATACCCCAAACCTTAATATATTGTTTAAACATTTAAATATGGTATATTAAGACAAAAAAAAGAGTCTTAGAAACATTAGTAAACAAATTTAAACAAAAGCAAACACAAGATGTGCTTTAAGGTCAATAAAGGCCAAAATGTGCTCTAAGCTTGGGGTAAGCTTGGTTAAGACCTAATGAACTTACCAAGATCTTAATTATATGCTAATGAACATATTAAACCAATTACCAAAGAAAACCAAGCTTGAAAACAAGTTTAAACACAAAATGTGCTTTAAGGAGTCTTAAAGCACATTTTTGAAAAATTGTCTTGTAAATGAGTTTTGAATGGCTAAATGTCCATCATTACTCTTTAATTAACATGTGTACTATATAGTATCACATTTGGAAGTCTATATCAATGGGAAATCAAAAATTTCACTTCTATGTGCCTTGTTTTCATGAATAGTGATTTTTATAAGCTATTTTGTAACATATGTTGTATAAGTAATTAAATTGACAAATAAAGACTATAATACCCTCATACTACTATTGGGGGCCGGTTTTTAAGGTTGGTGACACACCACCCTTGTTAGCTTGTTAAGAAAATAAAGAAGACTACTTAAGTACCTTTTTACTTTATAAAGCATAAATATCTTCAAAAGCAAATTCTATCTCATTCTCTCATTTCTTTCCTTCATTTCCCACGGTTCCAAACACCTCTTCAACCTCTCTTCTTCATTCTCTCACGGTTTGCAATAGTACACACCACCATCTCCATCTTTGATCTCTTGTAAAATCTAGCTCACTTGTCCAAATCAAAAACAAACACCACCAATCTCTTCCTCTCATCAAGCTCTTCATTTCTATCTTCTTAAAATTCCAAGACCACCATTTCGGTGCCAAGGAGTTCCACCATTGAAGGAGCTTGAGCTTGTATTTTTACATATTGTTACTCTCCTTTGCTTCTAGGTAAGGAATCTCAAATAAAAACTTCATTTCCTTCATGTTTTTGTTGTGACCGAAAATACCTATTGAAGGAGCTCTTTGTGTGACTTTGTTCTAGCTTCATTCCAACTCTTCATGGACTAGGTGGAGTCCTCTCTTGTTAGATATTCAAACTCTCTTCAAAGATCAAGGTAAAACAACTACATTAATGTTTTTGAAACAATGTAAAATTAGGGTTTACAATGAGATGAAGCTTATAGCTTGAATACTCATTATAATGTTTGTATATTGTTTAGAACTTGACAAAGAATCAAATACCTTACCGGTTTTTAAAGGAAACAAGAAAGAAGTTGTTTGGAAAAGAGGTAAATCTACTAACCTAATGTTGTTTAATGCCTTAGGAGAAATGAGCTTATAATGCTTGTTAAAACTACCTAAAGAGCAAATGGTGAATGACTTAGTAAAGTGTTCTCAAGAGCTTAGTAAAAGGCATATGTGTTGTTGAGTGTATTTGCAGGTCAAAGGCAAATATATTGTGGAAATTCAGTGTTTATGATTTATGCATCTTAAGGGCCTAAGAGCCATGTCATTTAAGGGCCTAAGTGCCATGCAATCTAAATTATGCACTATATTGTGATGTGGTGCTATATGAGTGAAGTTTGTGTATAAGAAAGTGCTTGATGGATTTTTAGTGTTCTTGGTTGTTTGTTGGTGAAAACAATATGTTTTGGTTTAGTAATGTTCTAGGAGAACCTATGTCGAAATTTAGGTAAGAAGCAAGAAGTTCTAAGTGTTTACATGAGGTTTGGTGAATTAGAGGTGTTAGGAAATGACTAGGTGTTTTAAAGAGAAGTATAATGTCTTAAGTGTTCTAGAGTGTAACAAGGACTTAGGCATGAGCTTGAGGTTTTAGTATGTACCAAAGTCATTTTGGACTTAGGTAAAGACTTAGGCAAACTTTGGTAAAATAAGGAGAAAGTGTAAACTTGGAAAAGGATTTCAAGAATGACATAAGGAGTTAGTTGTGAGAAATAATGCTTAAGAGATGATGTTAAGATGAGGAGAAAGCATTTTGGGATAGTAGTATCATAGGTGAGAAACACCATTTAGAAACCTAGTATAAAATGTTGTAAGTGTTAAGGAATTTTACAAGGAAATAAGTAAAGGCTTAAGGAATTAGAAAATGAGTTTCATGGATGTTGTATGTGGATATAAGGGTACCAAATGTTGTTAGGAAACATTAAGAGGCTTTAGGAGAAGTTTGGTGAAGATTTGACAAAGTCTGGGTAAGTTTAGAGGACGTCCGACCCAGGGGTCCGACCCAAGTTTGGGTCGGACAGCCTCTGTTAGGCGTCAGGAAATTGTTCTGGAATGGTCCGACCCAGAAGGGTGGGTCGGACATGGGTCGGACGGTCATGTTTCAAAGGAGGGAAAATGTTCTGGAATGGTCCGACCCAGTCGAGTGAGTCGGACGTGGGTCGGACGGGCATGTTTGTAAGGCGGTAAAATGTTCTGTAATGGTCCGACCCAGAAGGGTGGGTCGGACATGGGTCGGACATGTATGTTCTGAGGTCGATGAAGTTCTCTGGAATGGTCCGACCCAGAAGGTTGGGTCGGACATGGGTCGGACAAGGTAAGGTTCTCAGACCCGAAAACCACTGGAAGGGTCCGACCCAGTTGTGGGTCGGACGGTGGGTCGGACATACCAAAACTTAAAAAAAAAACAGAAAAGAATGTGACTTATGTAGTTAACCCTAGGGTGTATAATGAAGGTAACCTAGGGTAAGTTAGACATTTAAACATGTCAAATAATCATGTTAAACACTTAGTAAATTTGGAGGTTAAGTAAGTTAATTAACCGACATTCTTGAATCATGTATAGGAGTGACCTACGGTGGAAACAAATCAAGGCAAGGACCAAGGTATGGTTTTCTTGCAGTCTGTTGTCTACCGGTTTACACCGGCTTGTGTGTTGTATGTTTTTCTGTGTGTTTATGACGTTATAAGATCTAAACATGTAATGAGTTTACAGTTGTTCATATAATTGTGATGTTATGATGTGACTCATTTCCCTTGTGTGTGTCTAACATGACTTACCACTTATTGTGTATTGGTTGTTAAGTTCCACCATGGACTTCTAACAAGTGTTAACTGGGAAGTGAGGAATCCGGTTGTCCGGTCATGCATGTAAGTTAAGAGTAGATATCTGAATCAGATTCGACTCTTATGTTGTTAAGATTGTTCTCCTTAATTTGGCGTTCGATCTCCCGCTAGCTTCCTCCAAAGCTTACCTATTCTGACTTATGATCGGTTTAGTGGGAACATGTGTTTGTGTGGTGTGTTCGGGTCACTAAATCCGAACCATCTGTGACTTAAGTTACTCGTTCGACTAACAGAACGGTAATGAGTGTGTTAACGAGCTTAACATGAGGGTGAATCATTCTCTAGGCTCTTGTGTTATTTGACCCTTGTGGTTTGTTATTGTGGAACGAAGATCCACTGTGTATGTGATGTTGTGTGTGCACTATTGATGCTATGCCACATGTTATGTTATGTTATGTATATAAATGAATGCCATGTTATCATGACAATTAGTTGCGCGTATCCCGGTAGCCGATGGGCTGCGCGTTAACCATACCAGCCAAGGGTTGCTGACCCCCTCGGGGGATCCATATTTCTTTACTGCAGGATGAGGATCGAAGAAGCGGAGTGGCTCTAGATCCTAGGATGTGGTTTACTTTTGAGTACTTTTGGATGTTGGCCCGGGATGCGCCTGTGCTCCCGTGGCGTGATATATATTTGGTTGTGACAGTTACAGTGATGTTACAGTGAAGGATGTATGTAATCGGTATTGTATATGATGTATTTATGGTTTAGTTTTATGCTCGGGAGTCTGATCATCAGACCGGTACACTTGTATTTATTCTGCCTTGTCAACCACGTGGGTGGTTGACGGCGTTGTAGCACCGAAGCGTTAGTTACTGTTTAGTTATTTATTTCCGCTGCGATTTCATTTAGTGTTATGTGCGTAGTAGGGGTGTTACAAAAAGTGGTATCAGAGCGAAGTATCGCTCTGATGACTAGAATACCGAGCTTAGGGATATACCGAGTTAGGAAACCTAACTACAGTTACTTCAGTGAACATTATGGAAAGGTTAACCACTAACTAAGTGTGGAGATACCTTATTGTCGGGAAGCGTTACAACCGTTGGACCGATAAGTGTGCAAGCATATTGCTAATGAATATTCATGTGAATTCAGATGGCAGGTAGACCGCGGTAGAGGCCGCGGAAGCGGTACTGGTGATACGGGTGACCAGGGCGAGAACACTACGGCTCAGGTTATGGCTGAGGCTGTAGCAGCCGCTGTAGCCCAAATGGTACCCCAGCTTGTAGCTGCGATTCAGCAGGGGCAGATGCCCGGAGTTCAACCACCACCGCCACCGCCACGAGAGACCAACTGGGTCAAGGCATTGGCAGACTTGAGACCCCCTTCATTTCATGGGGAGACCGACCCACGTAAGCTGGAGGCGTACATCTCCGAGTTGGAGACCGCCTACGAGACCTTGGCTGTACCTGCAGAGGCTAAGGTCCGTCTTGCCGCTTATACCTGAAGGGTTCGGCACAGAACTGGTGGAAGCTTGTGAGAGAGGACCGGATGGCGGATCCTCAGTTTGGATGGAGGGAGTACACGGCTCTGCTGCGAGCCAAATACTACCCTGTGCATGTTCAAGAGGCCAAGCGCCTGGAGCTGGATAGTCTGAGGCAGGGGGACAAGGTGTCGGTTGATGAGTATTACACTGCATTCACCGGCCTTGTCCACCTGTTACCGGACCTGGGATACTCGAACCGGGTGCTGGTAAACCGTTTTTACAACGGTCTCAGCCACCGTCTTCGCTATGGGATGGGGCCAGTTGAGTATACTACCTTGCAGGTAATTTAAATAAGTGATGTGAATATGTGTAGTCTACAAGTGAGTATTAATGTGAGTTTGTGAGTATGTATTGCGGGGCATGACTGACATCCTAAATTCAGGAGTGCTATCATGCCGCTGCTAAGGTGGAAATCACCGTCCGTCTGAGGGACGAGGAGAATGCGCACAAGCGCAAGGCCACGAGCGAGGGCCAGAGTCCGCAGGGGTACGGGGGAGGAAAGAAGAAGAAGAACCTTATCCCCAGCCCCAGAAGAGTCAGCACCAGGGTGACAAGGGCCAAGCCCAAACCACCACAGCTGAGGAGCCACTGAAGCTCACATATGCTTATGCGGCGAAACCCCTACGCTCTTACCCACCTAAGGGTAATTATTTAATCTTGTGTGATAAGTTGAAGTGTATGTTGATAAGTTGTGAGACAAGTATTGATGGTGTATTGTGATAGCAGCTAGCACGGGCTCTGGACCGGAGCGCCACTATTACTGTAAGTGGTGCAATGGAGACCACCCCGGCAAGGACTGCAAGGGAAATGAGGTGCAGTGTCGTTACTGCGAGAAGTGGGGTCACCGTGACCACGAGTGTTACCGGAACCCCAACAGCAGAGTCAACAAGCCCAGGGGCAGTGGAAGGGTAAGGCCACAGCAGCTATTGATGGCCCGAAGACGGCTAACCAGCCACCCACAGATCAGAGGCACACTGATTCCCAGAAGGGGAAGGGGTCGGGACCTAGCAAGGCCGCCCTGAATGTGGTGGACCGGTCTGAGGCGCCAGGGCCCTCTTCTAGACCAGGTACCGCCTAAACTGTTGAATGTAATAAGTGATTGCATACCGCATTTCATGCATGTGTGTATTAGTGAGTCCAAGTGTATTATCATGTGAGTAAAGAGTTAAAGTATAGTGTGAAAGACCTAATTAGATAATTCTAAACTTAAAGGAACCTTCAATATATGTTATCCATTCCCACCCACACCAAACCCCGAAGAAACCACCATCAACATCACGACTTTTCAATGGGAGCAATGTCAGTTATCCAGCCAGGTATGATACTTTTAAATGGATACCTGACACCGGAAGCACATCCATGTCATCAGACGATGTGACGACTTGGAGCTAAACCTGGAGGTTTCTACACACCCGAAACCCCGAACGGATCACGAATGCAATGAAGATTATGTGCATGGGTAAGGACTGGAACCCTTACACCAAGACATATCAAAATGCGAGCTGAAGATGGAGCAACATACCAAGTATACCTGAGGAGTTCCGTGCGGTGTTAATCACGCCGTGGGAATTGCTCACAAGTTGAAACAGATTCAATTCAGATGTGAAAGCAATTTGTGTATTGTAACTTCTACCAGAACGGGGACATTAGGGTTACACCAATATAGACTAGTCACCCGAGTCTCTAAGCAAGGGAGTACCCGTGGGTCTTGTCCATTGGTGATACCGCAGTGTTTGTGTATGGCGAGCAGAAGCGTGCTGATCTCGCAAGGAAGTTAATACTAAAGTCAGGAGATGTGTTAGTCATGGGGGGCAGTCAAGGATGCTATACCATGGCATCAGGAAGATCAAACTGATACCGCACCGTCGGCAGTGATCAATGCCACACACATGAAACCTGGACGTTTGAATTTGACCTTCAGACAATTCTAAAGCCTTGTATAATTGTGTAATGTGTTAAGCCAGTATATGTTAAGGAAGTTACGTATGTGTTAAGTTATGTCAACCGTGTAAACCAACATGTTGTAAAGAGAATGTGTTAATGAATAAAGTGGAGTTATGAAGTATATCAACCGTGTGTTACCCAGTACTTATTATTTTGCCATGAATTAGGCTGTGCACTCGGAACGGGAGGTACACTGATGTCTGCAATAAGGCAGAGCCGGCAAGA
Organism: Limonium bicolor; assembly: GCA_023374045.1. Lineage (NCBI taxonomy): Eukaryota > Viridiplantae > Streptophyta > Magnoliopsida > Caryophyllales > Plumbaginaceae > Limonium > Limonium bicolor. The sequence goes on from CM041778.1 coordinate 120,072,438, forward strand.
GTGGCACAATCCTCACCGGTACCTTTCCAGTGAATGGCGTGGATGCATCGATCTTGTTCGACTCTGGAGCCTCACACACATTTATTTCGCTATCTTTTGCGAAGAGGCCGGGGTTAGATGGTGATGAGATGCCAGACTTCTTGGTCACTCTCCCATCGAAAGAGCGGATCAGGTGTACCCGCTACCACCGAGATGCTGTTGTAAAATCAGAGGAAGAGTTTCCAATCGACTTGATAGAGTTCGACGGACTTGGATTTGATGTGATTGTCGGGATGAACTGGTTGGAGCGGTACAAGGGCAGAATCCTATGTGCCGAGCATCGACTGCTTCTTCGGAGTCCATCTGGGGTTACCATATCTACCGCCAGAGGCCCAGGAGCCTTCGACTCAGATCATCACCGCCAAGGCTATGTATCGTGAGTTACGACGAGGGAGTGATGTATACCTCTGCTATGTCCAGGACATAGAGAGAGACCCTGAGTTTAGTTCTGATGTGCTGGTAGTGTCGGAGTTTCCTGATGTATTTCCTAAGGAACTGCCCGGCATGCCGCAGCACGAGAGGTTGAGTTTGAGATTGACTTAGTTTCCGGGCACTGGACCCATTGCGAAAGCACCTTACCGTATGGCTCCAGCAGAGATGACAGCGCTCAAGGAGCAGCTGAGAGACCTACTTGACAGGGCTTTATCCGCCCTAGTGTTTCACCATGGGGAGCGCCGGTCCTCTTCGTGAAGAAGAAGGACGTAGCCTCCGCCTGTGTATTGACTATCGAGAGCTGAATGCCGTTACGGTGAAACCGTTACCCTTTACCACGCATCGACGATCTATTTGATCAGCTGAGGGGCATCAGTATTCTCCAAGATAGACCTACGTTCCGGATACCATCAGATTGCCATCCGTGATATGATATCGAATACAGCGTTCAGAACTAGGTATGGGCATTATGAGTTTTACACTTATGCCGTTTGGCTTATCAAATGCACCAGCAAAGTTCATGGACTTAATGAACCGCTTGTTCCAAGATCAGTTGGACAAGTCTGTGGTAGTCTTCATCGATGATATTCTTGTGTACTCGAAATCGAGAGGTGAGCACGAAAGCCACCTGAGAGATGTGTTACAAACATTGAGGAGGAATTAGTTGTATGCAAAGTTTTTGAAATGTGAATTCTGGTTGAACCAAGTATCCTTTCTTGGACATGTGATTTCTGAGGCCGGGATCGCGGTTGATCCGGCAAAGATTGATGCTGTGCGCACCTGGCCTAGGCCGAAGACAGTCACTAATATCAGGAGCTTCCTCAGTCTGGCAGGTTATTATAGGAGGTTTGTGAAGGACTTCTCCAGTGTCTCGAAGCCGATGACTTCCTTAATGAAGAAGGATGCACCATTCGAGTGGACAGTCGACTGTGAGAGTTCTTTCACGAGTCTCAAGGATGCTCTGACATCTGCACCAGTCCTGACTATACCAGACGGTCCAGATGGTTTTGAGGTCTACTGCGACGCATCAGGTAGAGGTATGGGTTGTGTATTGATGCAACACGGGAAGGTCGTAGCATACGCCTCCCGATAGCTAAAGAAGCATGAGGAGAACTACCCTACCCACGACTTAGAATTGGGTGCCATTGTCTTCGCATTGAAGATATGGCGACATTATTTGTATGGGTAAGTGTGACAATCTATTCTGACCACAAAAGCTTAAAGTACTTGTTCACTCAGAAGGAGTTGAACATGAGGCAAAGAAGGTGGGTTGAATTTCTGAATGACTACGATATTAATCTGCAATATAAAGAGGGTAAGGCAAATGTGGTAGCTGACGCATTGAGTCGCCGATCACACTCTCTCCATTCGCTAGTCTCTCATACTGGCTTGGTTGAAGAGGTACGGAGTGCTCAGATGACGGATCAGTATATGCTGGAGATCCGGCAGAAGCTTATTGATGGCACATTCGAGGGTCAGATACGACTTCAACTCCACGATGATGACCTGATTAGGCTGAATGGCCGATTGTGTATACCTAGGAGTAGCGCTGAGTTGAAGGAGCGCATATTGAGTGAATCCCATTGTTCTACTACTTCGATTCACCCCGGAGCTTCAAAGATGTATAAGAGTATGAAAAGGTATTTTTGGTGGACTGGAATGAAAAAAGATGTAAGTGATTATGTGTTGAGGTGCCTCACTTGCCAGAAGGTCAAGTTTGAGCACGACGGCCTGGTGGTATGGTACACAGCCAATGCCAGTGCGTGAGTGGAAGTTCCATGATATCTCCATGGACTTCGTAGTAGGGCTTCCGCCTACAAGGGGAGGTCTGAATATGATATGGGTTGTTGTTGACCGACTGACCAAGGTGGCCCGATTCATTCCGATGAAGGACACCTGGAAAGTGGCAAGACTGGCAGACTCTTTGATAAAGAAATTGTAAGACACCATGGTGTACCGAAACGATTGTCTGAGAGAGATACCAGATTCTTATCCAGATATTGGAAGTCTACACGAGAGGCATTGGGTACTGACTGAAATTGAGTACAGCGTTTCACCCCAGACCGATGGTCAGAGTGAGCGCACCATTCAGACACTTGAGGATATGCTACGTGCTTGTGCACTTGACTTTCAGACCAGCTTGATTGATAAGTTACATCTGATCGAGTTTAGTTACAACAACAGTTACCATGCTTCGATCAGATGTCTCCCTTCCAGGCCTTGTACGGTAGACCATGCCGCACGCCATTGTGCTGGGATGAGTCGAGTGAGACGGTCATTATAGGACCAGAATATCTTGAACAAGTTCAGGCAGAAGTTCGCCAGATCCGGGCTAACATGAAGGCAGCTCAGGATAGACAGAAGTCGTACGCAGATGTGCGCAGACGTGACCTGGAGTTCGCCGTGGGCGATCAGGTATTTTTGAAGTATCCCCCATGAAGGGAGTATTTCGTTTTGTCCAGAAGGGCAAGTTGAGCCCAAAATATGTGGGGCCTTATGTTGTGATGGAGCGGATCGGCCCGGTAGCCTATAGACTAGATCTACCCGCCGAGCTGGGCAAGGTACATGATGTATTTCATGTGTCCCAGTTGAAGAAGTATATGTCTCATCCGTCTCATGTGCTTCAGCCTGAAAGGCTAACCTTAGAGCCGACCATGCGATCAGTGGAGACTCCGGTACGGATTCTGGATACTAAGACTCGAGACACTCACCATAAGTCTGTGAGACTGGTGAAAGTTCTTTGGTCTAACCAGGACATTGAGGAGGCCACTTGGGAGCTGGAAGATAAGATGAATGCGAAGTACCCGTCATTGTTTACTTCTTAGTCCTTATGTGTATAGGGTACGGGCGTACCCTTTTTAAGGGGGGTAGAGCCGTTTCGGTTATGTGTGTACGATGTATTTGAATACATCGTCTATGTTATGTTGTTATGTTACAGACCGTTGTGTCTGAATGATGTGGATGATGTTGTATGGACCTTGTGTCCAATGTTATGTACCCGATGTTATGTTGTATGGACCTTGTGGTCCAATGTTATGTAAGTGTTTGTTAATGATGTATGGAAGTATTGTTTATAAGTATTCCTGTGTTCTAATATTTAGGATATGAGGAAGTATGAACTTTGAGGGCAAAGTTCTTTTAAGGGGGTAGATTGAAATACCCCAAACCTTAATATATTGTTTAAACACTTAAATATGGTATATTAAGACTAAAAAGAGTCTTAGAAACATTAGTAAACAAATTTAAACAAAGAAAACACAAGATGTGCTTTAAGGTCAATAAAGGCCAAAATGTGCTCTAAGCTTGGGGTAGGCTTGGTTAAGACCTAATGAACTTATCAAGATCTTAATTATATGCTAATGAACATATTTAACCAATTACCAAAGAAAACCAAGCCTGAAAACAAGTTTAAACACAAAATGTGCTTTAAGGAGTCTTAAAGCACATTTTTGAAAAATTGTCTTATAAATGAGTTTTGAGTGGCTAGATGTCCATCATTACTCTTAAATATATATGTGTACTATATAATATCACATTTGGATGTCTATATCAATGGGAAATCAAAAATTTCACTTCTATGTGCCTTGTTTTCATGAATAGTGATTTTTATAAGCTATTTTGTAGCATATGTTGTATAAGTAATTAAATTGTCAAATAAAGACTATAATACCCTCATACTACTATTGGGGCCGGTTTTTAAGGTTGGTGACACACCACCCTTGTTAGCTTGTTAAGAAAATAAAGAAGACTACTTAAGTACCTTTTTACTTTATAAAGTATATCTTCAAAAGCAAATTCTATCTCATCTCTCATTTCTTTCCTTCATTTCCCACGGTTCCTAACACCTTCTTCAACCTCTCTTCTTCATTCTATCACGGTTTGCAATAGTACACACCACCATCTCCATCTTTGATCTCTTGTAAAATCTAGCTCACTTGTCCAAATCAAAACAAACACCACCAATCTCTCTCCTCTCATCAAGCTCTTCATTTCTATCTTCTTAAAATTCCAAGACC
>CM041778.1:120077424-120110395 GCA_023374045.1 Limonium bicolor
TTGATCAAACGCAGCTTTGTATTCTCCTCCTGGTCGACGGTGGTCTGTCGGTAAAGTTATAATAGAGATTACCGACGGATTGTCTCCATCGGTATTTGTTTTTTACACAGCGCACCTAATTACCTACGGACTTATTCCGTCGATAATTGAAAGGGAAAAACCACGTCACCACGACCCAGTTCTCCCGTATTTTTTTCTTCACATTTACCTACGGAATGTTCCGTCGGTAAATTTGAGGCCGAAATCCGTAGGCAATCCGACGGTACGTAACTGGAAAAACATTTATAACGTGTGTCATAGGTATTCCGTTGGTAATTACCTACGGAATTTATTCCGTAGGTAATTTCCGTAGGTAAATCAGTGTTTTCTAGTACTAACCAACACCCAAAGCATGGTTATAAAATATATCAAAATTCATGTACTCGAGTGCGTCTTTCGCACTTTATAAATATGTACTATAAGGATGATACCTTAACACTTTTTCATCAATAATAACATCATCTCAACAATATCCTTCATGGAAATGTAACGGTCTGCCATGATGTCAATTACACACAATTTCCTTTTTACATGGTCCAACCATGTACGGATGTACAATAATTTGTCATAGATTATAACGTCTTTTACAATCGACCTTTACAAAATAAAATGATCATTTTCATAAGCTAACTCAAGCTTTTAGTTCCCATATCATCAATGATCTCACACATAAAATCTTTCCAAACATCCATAGATGCCCAACATTTAAAGATACTGTGGGTATCAGTCTCAGGAATCCCACAAAGAAAACAATTATCTTTTCCTCCCAGCCTTTTCGAGATATTGACTAGACAAGGAGAAATATTGCTGAGGAATTTCCACATATAGAGACGAGCTCTAGGGGGAATAAGAGAAGAGTCCAATTTCTTCTGAATCTCAGAAAAATGAGAAGAGGGTTCTAGATAGTTGCACTATAAAAATAAAAAATTTAAACCGCGCCCATATATAATCACGAGGATTCACAAGGATCGAAATCGTTTGCATGAGAAGAATCGAGTTTCTCACATTCCGTATGGGTGAGGTATATATATATACTCACAAATACACTCCAAATCTGATTGATCGAGCTAGCTAAGCTAAACGTTCAGTTATTGGTAAATATTGAAACCATGGACCAGGGTGAAGTATACTTTACAAACTAGGAGTAAAATTACAATAATTTGAATTATACTTTCTTAAATATGTTGTAATATTTCAAAACTTTTGAAAACCTAGAGTCAACTTTTGCAGAGTAGGAGTAATTTTTTCAAAAATAAAGTTCTTTTTCAAATCTAGAGTAAACATGCATATAACTATTAAAATTGGGGACACATTCGTTCATTCCGTAACCCTGCCAGGATTTGAGTATTTTTTAGCAGTGCTGGCATACAATAGGTACAGTTTGATCTCTCGGTTTGGGGTGTACCCGTGCCGCCTAGTGGGGATGTCAAATCGGGTTTGGACAATCTCAACCCCAAAGTTGGAGCAGATATATTTCTTCAAATTGAACCTATAGAAAGTTGACCTGAATCAACCTGTTTTTTTTTAATTTTATTTTTTTTTAAAATTTTAGATTATATAATATTTTAATATTATTTCGCATGTACTATATTTAATTATAAGTTGCAGATTAAATATTTATTTTAGTCATAAATTAAACATTAAACACTAATTTAAATCATTAAATAAAACATATTTTTTATTTTTAATTAAAAATTTTCCAGGTTACATGTTGGCGGGTTCAACCCGAACCCAAAGTGGGTTTCAATAACTAAAACCCGAACCGAAAATCTCAACCCAAACCCGGCTTTTTACGGGCCATGTTTCGGGATTCAGGTCAAGATTGATATCCGCGGACCGGTGCCCAGACAGAGGCGGAACCAAAAATCTTGCTGCAACATGAATATTGTGGTGGAGCAGCTGCTGAAGTGACATCTGGTGGAGTGACTGCTGGAGCGAAGTCTGGTGGAGCGGCTGGCCAACTGCTGGAACGACAACCGGTGGAGCGGCTGTTAGAGCGACGGATGAATCAGGTGTAACGGCTGACGCTAAAGAAGATGAAGCTCTGACGGATGAAGTTGCTGGTGGAGCAGCTAACGCTAAAGAAGATGATCGTGTCACCGCTTTACCTTTACCGTGGTTCATTTCTCGTCATAACGGATTAACGACTAGGGAAGACCGTTGGGAGGCAGGGCCTTATCGAAGACAATATGGCATACATGTGAACCAAAATCCATCGCGCAGTAGCAAGAAGACATTATATGAGTAGTGAAGCTTGAACGTGCAATACGCCGTCATCCAACGCCAGCACTACACGTGGTCTGAGTATATTGGTGGTCAGTGGCGGACCGAGAAGTCAAATCTTATGGGGTCCAAATTTCTTTTCGACAGTAACATATATTAAATTTAAAGGTATATAAATGTGTGGTCATAAATTTATTGAGTATTACAATCTCACATATAGGACACATGTTTCTACACTAATTATTATCAATTTCAGTATTTTACTCATTTTACTTATTAAAATTATACTTTAAAAAAAATATCTTTTTATTATCAGAAAGCTATAGGGTCCGGGACCCGCAGGAACCCGCCTCGGTCCCGCCCTGTTGGGTGGTAATGATAGTACTCCTTGACCAGTAATAATGGGCTGATCAGACCTGATTACTAGCCTCCACTTTGCCACTCTATTTCACTGTTGTTTTTACAACTGTCAAGAAAGGGGTGTCACATTAGGCTTTTTGTACTAGTGTCGTTGACCTCGCATTCTTCACGTTTATTTCAGTCTACTCACATATTTCAATAAGTTCCATTTGATCAGTCCATGCCCAGGAAGAAGGATATGGACGATATTTTGTATATTGTAAAAATTGTTTTTTTTCTTCGAAAAGTAGATACTAATTTCATTGATTGAAATACCCCGACCTTAAATATGGCGATTAAATTATCCTAATAGGTATTTAAGAGCCTAATAATGATTAAGAAATATTGGTGAGGAAAAATAAATCCAAAAGAAATAAGAAACGCTTAAAAAGCGAAAAACGCTAAATAAGCGTTAAATAACCATAGGAGGTATGAAACCTTGGTTAGCGTATTATAAGGATTCTAAAGGCTTAATTAAGTCTAAATAAATATTAGGGAACAAATCCCGAAGAAAACGGATCCTTGAAATGGATTAAAAACATTAATGAACATTAAAGCGCGTTTTTCGAGGTAACCGGGAAAACGCGTCTTTAAGTGGGTCAAATAGACTCGTAACAATTTTGGTCAACTAAATAGTCATTAATAAATATTAGTGAAGCTTTAGAACCAATAAAATCAATAAAACGAGGAAATAGTAAAAACTGTCAAAAACGGGAAGTTGTGGGGTAGAAACATAAATAACCAAAACTTATGTGTCAAATATTGTAAATAGAATTTTAAAACCCACATGGACTGTGTGTGTCACGATTTATGCTCTCTCACACACACTCTCTATTCTCTTTTTATTTACAAAAGACCAAAAAGAATTAAAAAGCAAAAAGTAACCTAACTTACTTTACTACCTCACATTCTCTCTCTCCTCCTACTCTATCTCTTCACTCACGTAAGCCCCCTCCTTCTCCTCTCTAATTTCTTTCTTCTCCTCCTTCCCAGCGACAGCCATGGAGGTTTTGAACAACCCACAAAAATACTCTCTTCTCTCCTCTTGTTGAGTGCCTAAACTTGCTCCAAAAATTATAAAAATACCACCATTGTCTTCCTCTCATCAAGAGGAACATTTCCCTCTTTTCAAAATCCGAAAAGGAGCATTTTCGTTTTCATGGGTATGTAGCATTTGGAGCTTCAAGACCACCATTAGAACCACCTCCTTCTCCTTGTCATTTTGAGGTAAAAATGTTCTTGAAACCTTACCTTTTTCTAGCCCTTGTGGGCAAAACGAAATTTAGACTAAACTCTTGTTTGGTTCCTCTGTACTCTAGCCAATTTTGGCACTCTTGGAGGGTGAGAAATATTGTTCTTGAGCTATTCCAAGCATTACCTACACCCTTGCAAGGTAATGAAATTTCTAAACCCTAAAACTTACATTAAGCTTTAAAGGTTGAAAAGGGTTAGTAGTTTAATTGCACTTGTTTTATGTGTATTGGGTGATGGGAATGGAGTTGCCAAACTCCATTCCCCATGTGACCGATTGTGCAAGAAAGAGAGAAGAGGAATAGAAAAGGAAGGAGGTAATAAGAGCTTTAAGGTAAGAGCTCTCTCTCAATGCTATATTTTAATGCATTAGAGTAATGGGAATGGGTGAACAAATAAAAGAACCTAAACTATTGTATTAGTAGTGTAGTTGTGGAAATTTTAGTATTTGTGAGCAAGTATGTGAATTGTAGGCCTTGAAGCCAAATGTAATGAGTATGAGTATTAGTATTGTTGCTTGATGGTGTATTGATGTATTGAGAATTGCTTTGAGTGCTGGTAGGACCCTTGTATGGGTGTGGCTAGAGTAGGAATGAATTTGATGGAAAAGTATGTATGTGGAGAAGCTAGAATTGCAAGTAAACTATGGCAACATTTTAGTAGGAATATGTACATTTATGGATGACTTGGTGAATGGGAGAACCAAGGTGTGTATTGGAGTTAGAAGAGATGTTTAGTAGTTATGGAATGGTAGTTGTAGTATGAGAAAGGAGAAGGTAAAAATCTGTAGCAAAGAGGTATCAAAATGCATTGTAGAACTAGGAAAAATTAGTGTGCAAGAATTGGTAAGAAGAGAGTTGTACTTGGGTATAGGTAGTGTAGTTGATTGGAAAGGAATTGGAATGGTAAAATGAAGTTGGGACAAGATGCGAAATGCAAAGAGGAGTGTAGGAATGCACAAGTGTGCAAAGTATGAAAATGAGAATGGAAATTTGTAGAAATTGAGCAAGAAGTTGAGTAGGTATTGAACCATGGATTTAAGGAGTTTTAGTGAGTGTTTAAGTGTGTTTAAATATGTGCAAAACATGTGGAAAGATTATGGAATGATTGGAGGTGGATTAAGGGTTGATTAGGGGTTGAAAAATGACCTTAATAGTAGTTTTTAGCAGGGTCCGGGACTTAGGATATGTACCAAGTCCCGGACCGCTTCAAAAAAAGGCCCGAGAGTGAATGCAGGAATTGGTCCGGGACTTAAGTCCAGGACCAAGTCCAGGACCAGGTGTAAAAATAGGCCGAAAGTCATGTTAAGTGTTGGTCCGGGACTTAGGGTCCGGACCAAGTCCCGGACCACCCCCAGAATTCAGCAGAGAGTGTTTTTAAGGGTTCTAAACATGGGGATTGATTGGTAATGGTTTTAGAAGTTGTTAAGGCCTTGTTTGGTGACCTTTAAAGGCCCTAAGAAGTGTAAACAAGTTTGAGAAGTAATTAAGAAAGTTGTAAGTTTAAGAACATTAAGTTAAACCGAAATAACGGGATAACGGGGTAAGTACGGGAGTAGTAGTTATGTATGTATTGTAATGCTTAGTATTAATGGAACCATTTGGCATGTAGCCGGAGGTTCAAGGATAGGACTCGAGGAACAAGTAAGGACTAAGAAACAAGAAGACACCCGGTAAAGTAAATTGCAGAAAAAGGTATGATTTCTTCATGCCCTGTATTCTAATCTGGTTACCCCGATTTGTGTGCTTATTTGATCACCTAATAAGATAAATACATGAATCAGACTATATTGCACTTACTTGTGCTTGCTTACATTGTTCTTGATATTTGTCTTGAACAATAGTTTGTATAATTCATGAAATGTATGAATGATGATGAAGTGTATGGGTACCTCGTAGTGCACTTGTATATTGTATTGTATTCTGTATGGATGTGTATATGAATAATGTATTTGTGTATGTGGCTTGAATGTTGACTTCTACTAAATTCCTAACTACCTAACTCCTAACTTAAGTGTGAGTAAATTGGAATGAGTAGAAGTCCGATATAGCTTCGGCCACGCGTGAGGATGAGGAGACACAAGAGGTGGATCCGATTCCTGACTCTTAAACTGGTCCGCGGCCCAAACCCCTTAAATGGGTAGCATCCCGGATTGGTGAGTCAAGTAAATCCCGGTGGTGGGACGGAGTAGTCCCCGGGCCGGAGGTCCCGACGACTTAACATGAGTAAGAGTAAGAGTAAGTAAGTAAGTATGTATGGGTATGAGTATGTATGCGTAAGTACCGTGGAACGAGTAAAAGAGTAATCTCCACCCGATTAACCCGGGTGGACCAACATGAGCTAACAAGTATGGTGGATTGTGTATGTATTGCGTATGTATTGTACATGTATTGCGTATTGTGGATTTCGGAAAGGTAAGTATATATTTGACGGCTTGTATGATTTACCATGTATGTATTGAAGAGTATGTCTTGAAGTGTATGTATGTATTCCTTGCGTAATGTATTGTAATATTATGTATAAGAGCATGTATGCATGTATGTTTGAATGAAATTTATCGCATGTATTCGACCAAGTGGTCGGCGTACCCTCACTAGTACGCGGGGTATGCGGTTATCATATGCAGCGAAAGCGACCCCCTAGGGGAAACGTTTTTAGTGTGCAGGTACCCGAAGCAGATGTGGTCAAGGTAAGAGACCGGTGACTACACTTGGACAGCTAGAAGTAGAATGTAGAGGTGTACTAAGTGGTACACCCTTGTACTTAGAAAGTAAGTAGTTTGTGAGGAATGGGTAGTGGTTAGACCCTTAAGGAGCATTTATGAAATTGAAAGAGGTGTTGTAAATGTATAAGGACCTTAGTAAACTCGGTGTATTAGATTGCATTGAACTTATGGAGTATTGTAATGAATGGGAAGTTCTAGTATTTGATTTGGTAATTGGAGTATGTAATGTAAGTGTGTAGTACTCGGAGATTCCGGTCCATCAGACCGATGTTGTATGTAGTAGTAGTAGCCTTGTTAGTCACGTGGGTAAAATTGAAAAGTTGCACTAATAGATATAAAACAACGGGAGCATGATAATATATTGCCTTATTTGGTATCCATCAATAAGTGCAAATTTAGTTTTGTTGCTCTATTTCATACCACATTCGTGTAAAAACAGAATGCCCTATTACCATACAACCTCATAAACAGTAACAACTCTACACAACCGTTTTTGGTTTACACAAGCCGTATACAAGTATCGTTAATCTTCATATATCTCTTTACATGTCTTTGTCTCCAGCTTCACAAATTTGCACGTATTCATGATTCCAAAAAAATGATGCTTCAATAGTCCAAGACTCAAAACTCAACAAGCAAGCATACTTGATGTAGCAAGAAGCTTGGAATCACCAAAATCTGAAATAGACAAGAAGTAGCAATAGATTTACAATTAAACATACCAATATTTTTTTCACAACAACAACATGCTTGTATCTAGTTTATTAAGTTTAAACCTTCAAAAATCAGAATTGTACATATTCTTTATGCATAGCTTACAAGTCTTCTCAGCTCAACCATGAGTCATTCAATTTAACACTAGTAACACATATTTAACAAAATACAACATCTAAATTCAACATAGGTGCAGAAGTACATGTAAACTATGTTCCTTGTAACTATCCCATTTGATTCAAACACATTACAACCAACATTATCCCTTTGGACAAATGAAGAAGTAGAGACCAAATGTAATAAGAGTAAACTTTACAAAAGAGAGAACCTGCTGCCATATAGTGAAGTATCCTGGTCAATCAGATGGTTGACACCAGTATCACCACAAAACAAATGAACATCTACCTGCAGTGAACGAAGACGCATAACAAGCACATTACAGGAGCATGCTAAGGCATAAAAAATAAATCATTCGTAAGAAAGGTGACTTTTCTTTTCTGTACATACAATTTTGAACTTCCAGTATATAATATAGTATACTCAAATATCAAAAATAAAATAGAAATATGCAAACACCTCATTTCAGGAGATGATAAAAGAACCCAATTTATAAGAACTACCCAAAATGAGTGGCAGTAAGAGTTTGTAGTAGATAAGTATGTCCATACTCTTAGCTCAGTCAAGCACAAAAATTTTTTTGTGCATAAGAGCCAAATTGTCCCAACCCCCAACCTTACGAATAGCCTGCATAAATATAGAAGATGAGTGCATTTATAAAAGTTTATCGGAAAGCATAACTATAATATCATGAAGTATAGCATCTTGTTCTATGTAAAATAGCCAGCCTGCAAGTCAAACACCAAGACACATTAAGGACCGTACGTTTCGAGAAATATTGAAAACTCCTTATTTAATTTTTAGGAAAACGCTTAAATGTAGTACCTAGTATCAAACTTCAGAGCTGGAGTTGAAGTTCTAACTTGTCAATTCTGCTGTTACTAAGCAAACAGACGATAGATGCTGCGGCGTGCTCGCGCACACCATGGTGCAGCCCTATCCATTTGGCAGTCCAGTCAGCTGCTGACTGGATTGTTTTGTTGACTGGACTGCCATTTTACTATATTAATTTTAATTGGTTATAACTTTTAAAATATAAGTCCAAAATGAAAAAAAATTATATCATTGTCCATCTAAATTCAAGCTCTTCAAAACAAGACCAGACATAGATATGTTTTAATAACTCTAAAATTTTATATTTTTTTATATGTATATATCTGTACATATCAACCATACTTGATTCACTATATACAGTTTAAAATACATCATACAACAATAATACACTACAAAACAATAATGATTCATTATGTGTTTTGAAATCGGTATGTTAAAAAAAATATATGATTCACTATATAAGACTTATAATACATCATAAAATAATAATAATAATAATACACCAAAAACAATAATAATAATTAATGCATTACAATAATGATCCATTATTAGTTTCGAAGTTTGTTATCTAATTCACCACTTGTTAGTTAACAAATCATAATATCAATTTTAATGAATCATAATATCAAAATTAATGAATCATATCTCCATTTTAGTGTATCATCGCAAACATATAAAAATAAAAAAAATTAAACAATAATGCAATACAAAACAATATATGATATGTATGCAAAATACATGATTCATCATAGAAAATTTAAATTGCACCATACAACAATAAGAATACACTACAAAACAATAATGATTTTTTATCGGTTCCAAGTTTGTTGTCTAATTCACCACTTATTAGTTAATAAATCATATTATCAATTTTAATGAATCATAATATCAAAATTAATGAATCATATCAAATATCAACACAAATATATAAAAATAAAAAAAATTAAACAATAATACAACACAAAACAATATTTGGTATGTATGAAAAATACGTGATTCGCCATATAAGGTTTAAAATACACCATACAACAATAATAATACACTACAAAACAATAATGTTTTTTATCGGTTCTAAAATTTGGAATCTAATTCACAACTTATTAATTAATGAATGATAATATCAATTTTAATGAATCATAATATCAAAATTAGTAAATCATATTATCATTTTAGTGTATCATCATGCACATAAAAAATAATTTTTTTCAAAGTTATCAAAACATATCCATGACTGGTCTTGTTTTAAAGAGCTTGAATTTAGGTGAACAATGATATAATTTTTTCATTTTGGACTTATATATAAAAAATTACAACCATTTAAAATTAAAACAAATGTTTTTCTCACCATATGTGCCACATCAGCAGTCCAGTCATCATGTGACTGGACTGCCACATAATCTTCCGTGCAATGGTAAGTGCAGCCGGCTCGTTCCGTCGAATTTGCCCTAAGCAAATGAATAAAATTATGAACCAATTGAACTTAACATCTGACAAAATGCAAGCAGGGAAAATTAGGAAAGATAACGGAGTGTATTCATCCATTCTTCTGAACATTTACCTGAAAGTATTAATAAGAGTAAAGAGACAACAATTATGCAAACCTCCACCACAACAACTAAAAATTCAGCTTGGAGTCACCACCACTGCATACCGGTTACAGTTAATTTATTTTTCAAAAGAACCAGATACAAACAATGGGAAAGTTCAGCTCACAGTAAATTTCAATTCATTTCAAAATAATTGATACTACAAATAAAAAAGCGAAGTAGATCTCAGGCTTACAAAACAAGAAGCAAACTTGTGGGGGCTCACCTATAGTTCAGAAACAGTCATCAAATTTAACACAATGAAGTGCGAATTTGATCACTCAGCTTTGAGCGAGAGTCAAGTGGGTGGAGTTTGCCGATGGTTCAGCTCTATTCACAAGAAGCTTTTTCACCCTTCCATCAAGTGTCAACCTACTAGAGGAGCAGAAAAAAACAGAGAAAAATATAAGAGAAAATAATGAGGGACTACTTTAACATTGGGTTCTCTCCAAAGTGTATACTAGTATCGTGTATCTGTAACAGAAAAATACAAGATTCCCACCCAAGGAATTGCTCCTCGTCATCATCTACTACCACACCCGTACTTGCCTCTTCCCAAAATTTCCATAAAATACATGGAAAGATCAAACACAAAGAAAACCATGAAATACCATCACTACTAACAAATCCATAAATTTTTTTTGATAATTATAGGCACATGGCCTAGGGTGCCACAAGGGCAAATCAAATAACACCGACTCAACTCTTACATAACCTTTCTAGTCCTACCTTACACAGACATTACACGGGATATCTTATTAGAGACCTTTCTTGACCTCTTCTTACAATCTTTTCCTTGCTTCTCTGAAGATACGGCGCACCTCCCTTGCATCTTTGACGACTCTTCCAGGCTGGCCACCACCGTCCTTCACGGCGCACCTCCCTTGCATCTCTGACGACTCTTCCAGGCTGGGTAATCGGAGAGTAAACTCCTTTCCCCCACTTGACCTCTTCTTACAATCTTTTCCTTGCTTCTCTGAAGATACGGCGCACCTCCCTTGCATCTCTGACGACTCTTCCAGGCTGGGTAATCGGAGAGTAAACTCCTTTCCCCCACCACCGTCCTTCACGGCACTTCATTCCTCCACTAGGTTGGGTAATCGGAGAGAAAACTCCATTCCTCCACTCCCCCTGAATGAGTAGTAAGAGAATAAGCTCCTTTCCCCACCATAAATCTCTGTAGTTTTGGACAGCAACCAAGTTATAGTTCATCCCAGTGTTACTGTTACTGTTACATACACATCCTGCAACGACAAGGAAAACAAATAAGTCAATTGTTTAATCACATATTAGACATATCTACCAAGAAAGTTTCACTCAAAATACAACATCACATGAATTAACAGTCATGAGAGAAAGTACATGGAGATTAACTAGTGACTGAAAATTTCAGCATTACAAAGGGAATGCAAAACGATAAAACTTGCTAAGAGATAGTTTGATATAAACACACTTATCCATGTGATAAAAAAACTATGAACCAGAGGCTATTCAGGACTGTTAGCAGAAGTCTAGGAGACTGACAACCCTAGGAATACATAGCTATAATACGTACTATCAAGTTCACTAAATTACTCTGGTTGGGATCGACTAAGCGAGTTGATCAGGGTTGTTTGTTCTGCTTCATTTGTTCAAGCAAATATATAATTCCAAACAGCCAGAATTGATCAATATTGAAAATTCAGAAACGATTCAATCCCAACTGTAGACAAGCGCAGAGAATGTATGTTCCTTGTTCGCCAGTTTAGATTTGGAAATTTTACCATGAGTAAAGAGAAAGATATAGGTTAGAGTATAATATCAGTTCGAAGTGTTTCAATCTCGTCTTCAATATGGTGTGCGAGAGAAGATACAAGAAGTAAATGAAGACAGACACAGAGCATGTATGCTTCTTGTTTGCAAGTTAGGGTGGCAAAATTACCGTGAGTGAAGAGAAAGAAATAGGTAGGAGTATATTACTGGTTCGAAGTGGCTTCAGCCCCGTCTTCAATCTGGTGAGCGAGATTCCATTGATTTTGAGGATCAAACCGTACATAACTAGGTAACAATACTACATATAATGTTCATCATTAGATTACTGATAAACAGACAGAACAACATAAATAAATATATCCAAATCAACAGATACTAAGCAGAACGCACAAGAAGAGAAAGACGGAACAAACAATTCATACTTTCCAGACCTTAGGGATTGTGTTGTTTCAGAATTTCTGCAATCAGAGAAAGTACAACATCAGTGCCTTGTACACGCACAAGTAGAGATATACGACATTAGGCCAAGCAGTTAACCAACTATCAATTTTCAAAGCCTGAAAAAACAGAACACGACAAGAGGTAACCAGAACTCGAGAGAGTAAAACAGTATCTTCGACTGATGAAATCTCTTAAAAGAAAGTATAGAATAAGGGAGAGCTGGGGTTGGGTTGGCGGTAACTGGAGTGATGCAGCTGGTGACAAGAGCGGCAAAGGAACGCAGGTTGGAGTGGTGTTGCTGGTCTTGTTCGTCGGATACTCAGGGCCGCAGTAGATATCCGCTACCAGCAACATATACTCCTTTCTTAGTGTCGTAGTGGAAATCAATGTGTCTTATTTGTCGACAGTGTAAGCGAACTCGAGGCCGACCACATATATCGTCGACAGCGTAGGTGGGAGAGCGGGCGGTTGTGTGAGATGACAATGGAGAGGAGAAAGATGAAGTTCTATGGTGGGAGGTAAGGCCCTGACTTGCGTGAAGAGAATGAAGATGATCGTGAGTTCCATTCCTTGTTCACCAGTTAGGGTTAGACCTGACAATTCGGGTCACTCGGTTCGGGTTGGGTTCAGTTCGGTTCGGGTCAATTTATAGATATTTACTTTTCGGTTTGGTTCGGATCGGATCAGGTTCAATGGTTTAAATTTGATTTCGGGTTATTTCGGTTTGGTTGAGTTCGGGTTTGGGTGCTTTCGGTTCGGTTTAGCCTTTGAGTCATTCAATTTTTTTGGGTTATAGGTCAAATTCGGGTGATTTATCCGGGTTTAATTGATAAAAATTTTAAAGTACGAATTTTAAGCAACCTTCGTAACTTGCATTGATTTTCATATGCGACTCCAATTTTTTTTAATGTAGTGTTACTGTTGATCAAGACTGCTATTGTGTATAGGTTGGATAAAATCAAACTGGATGACAAATTTTGTAAATGAATTTAAACTATTTATTGTATAGACTAAGTACAAATTAAGCTTTTGTGAATTAGTGGTCAATATTCGACAATCGACGTCCAATTTACCCCGCCCACGCCCGACGTCGTGCCTCCCGTCATCCCGCGCCCGTCACACCCTAAGCTCATCACCTTGCACAAGCGTCGCGCATCTACACCCATCCATCACCGCCTCGCACAAGCGTCACATGCCCACGCCCATCCATCAACATTCAAACCATTCCTAAGTCCTAAATATAAAGAAACCTAAGTTTATAAAATATAGAGTAATATAAAATAGTAATGATACACATTACATTGTCTTATACAACATTTTAGGTTAAGTTGTTAAGGTAGATGGAATAAGGTGGGGATTATTCATCCTCCAAACCTTATTCATCCTCCAAAATGCTAGTCTATCTCATGATTCACAATAATATACCATTTGGAATATTTATTTTCCTCATTTTATTGCATAATTTTCTTTAGGCATATACACATTAATCTTGAATAGTATATGTCTCAACTAAAAAGTTTAGGTTTTATAATTAAACTTCATCAACATTTAAACCATTTCCAAGTCTCATGTCCTAAACATAAAAAAACCTAATTTTATTAAAAACAAAATTAGTATAGTATTATAAAATAGTAATGATACACATTAAATTGTATTATAAAACATTTTAAAGCAAAACATCTATAGTTTGTAGCAAAACATCCATGTGTGGGAAGAGTAACAACACAGTTTATGAATGTTTTATTACAACAAGGCTTGAGATGCTTGAAGATGTTCAATATTATATATATATATATATCATTTGTGAGCAATGAACACTTATTGGATGTCTAAATCTCCATTATGTGTTTTTGGTTTCAAGATTATTTTTACAGTTGGAACAACTATAGTAGATTTAGATTTAGCAAAACATTCGGGTGGATTCGGTTCGGGTGAATTCGGTTCGGGTGGATTCGGTTATACCAAATTTTGGTTTGATTCGGTTTTTGGTTTGGTTCGGTTCGGATTTTTGCACTAGTACAAAAATCGTCTATTTTGGCTCCCCTATTTCGGCGGGTGTAGATAAAATCACCGACATAGGGGCCCGAGATGTATGCGGTCTGAAAAGAAGGCACCTATTTCGGCGGTTCCTAGATAGGAACCGCTGAAATAGGCTCTATTTAATAATTAAAAAAAATAAAAGAGATCTATTTCAGCGGTTCCTTACATGAAGCCGCCGAAATAGGTTTTTCTATTTTTTTTTAATTTAATCATCTATTTCGGCAGTTCTTTGTTAGGAACCGCCGAAATAGGTCTTTTTATTTTTTTTATTATTACAGGGGGTCTATTTCGGCGGTTCCTAACAAAGAACTGCCGAAATAGGTCGTTTTAATTAGCCCCCCAACCCGCCCCGACGCAATTACGATTTGCTAAACCTAAACCCCTCTTCTCTCTCGGTTCTCTGCGGCGATTTCTAAACCCCGACGCCACCACCACCGCACTGCCGTCGCCCGCCCTCCTCCTCCTCCCGCCTTCGCCGGACGTCGCGCCGTCGGTTGTTGTCGCGTCGGTGGTCGTCGCCGCCCTCCTCCCGCCCAGCAACAGAGGCGCATACGGTGAATATAAACCCTGAATTTTTCGTTTCGGTTTTGTTTAAATAATTGTTAATGTGTTGTTAAAACTGATAGATTGTTGTCACATTGTGATTGTGGATGCTGATATTTATTGTGTGTGTGAAATCTTTGCAAGATTTGGTTGTTAAACTAATAAATTTATGTATGCACACAAGGTGTTTGACGAAATGTCCGAGTGAATTTTTTACTGTTTTTGGCCCTTCTTTTAAGTATAGTTAGGTTAGCTTATTTGGGCTAGATTTATTATGCTTATATATGGGGTGGAACAATGTTTGAGCATTATTTGTGCTTATAATTATAAGCTAATTATAAGCATTGTAAGCAATATAGTTTTGCGCCCTCAATTCATATTTATTTTGCGTCTGCGTTGCCTCTGTAGAGATTGGTACTGCTACACGCGTCTCGCACGCCCGATTGAGAAGAGGGGCTGAAAACAATTCATTTAGGAACCGGTAAATTTTTTTTAACTTAACTCTTCATTCTCTTCATTATCTTCACTCACTGTAAATTTGCAACCTAACTGCATATAAGGAACAAACACAACTACTGAGTTTCTCTTGTGTCTATATGTATTTGTGTCTCTACAGATAAATACTTAAGAAGCTTCTTAACCATTTCATGGTAGATTGAAAGCGGAGCGGAGAACAATTCATTTACGAACCGGTAATATAATCTAACTTATCATTTTTCTCTTTTGTACTTTGTATTTGATTTCCACAAATTATTGGAATTTGGTTTGATGAATAAATTTGGTATATATTAGTTTGGTTTATGATAGAAATTTGTGTTGTTGAATGATTGGTGAATGCTTAATAATAAGCATGGTTGTGTCTTTTTTTTTACTTTGTATTTGATTTCCACAAATTATTAAAATTTGGTTTGATGGATAAATTTGGTATTAGTTTGATTTGTGATGGAAATTTGTGTTGATGAATGGTTGGTGAATGCTTAATAATAAGCATGGGATAGGTAAAATTATGCAAAAGTCATGCCGATTTTTTTTTCAAAATCTCTTCGTAATTAATATTGTTTGATGTATGTGTATATGTCTAACAATATCTAAATTTTTTTTATAGGTCTGACTACATTCAAGTCCGTGAATCATCTCTATTGTTTCCCGCCTTCTTCCATTACCGTTGCACTTTCCTCCTCTGTGCACAAGTAAGTAACTAAACCTTATTTTTTGTTTAATAAATGCAATTATATATTTAAATATAAGTGCTAGTACATAATTTAGCTTCATTCCATATTTGTTGATGCATTTCTTTTGTAATTTATTTTTTGTTGCTCCCTTGCAGAGACATATCAGAAGTGGTATTGCTGCATCTCTCGCACAGAAGCCTACCTCTCAGGCACCAGTCTCCCCTCTCCATAAATCCTTAAAAAACAAGTACGTATTTTAACTCTAGATTCTGTTTTAATCTCTAAACCGGTTTGAACTTATACAGTGGAGAATTGAAAATGTTGGTTTGATGATCTGAATTTGCAATTGGTTTTCAGTTAGCTAGTAAAGAATTGATTTATTTTAATTGTTGGTTGTTGCCATTGTTGGAATGTTTGTGGTTGTGATGACTTTGGTGAGTGCTGAATAATAAGCACGGGATGTGTACAATTATGCAAAGGTCATGCCAAATTTTTTGTAGAAAAAGTATTCGTAATATTGTTTTAAACACCGGTTTCTGTTTTAGAAGTGCAACAATTTGTTAAATTTAAAATGCTAGTTTATTTTTTGTTTGCAACCTTAGAGTTAGGCTAGACTACTTGACAATCATCCCAGTCATGCTCCATTAAGAAATAAACATGTGCAACTTAATACAGACCATATTCTATAAACATTTTAGTTTCACAAAGGCTATAACTCACACTTGGATCTGTTACACATATAGTATGGAGCGTGACTGGATGTATGGTGATAGAGGGGAACATTTTGACAAGATGCTGAAAGAGTTTTGCAAAGCTGCAGTGCAACACAAGGACAGGACAGAGGCGGAGAAAATTCCATGTCCTTGTGTTGATTGTGGTGTGGTCAGACAATATGAAAGCATCAACGTCGTACAATTCCATCTGAAGACCCGTGGTTTCATGCCACATTATACAAAATGGAATTTTCATGGAGATCCTGTTGAAGATAATGCTTCAGCTTCCTATAGTCACGATCGGTGTAACTCAAGAACCGAGTAGACATTCGATGCTACTAACGAGTCAGAACTCCCAAGCGCTTCCGGAGTCAATGTTGACAGTGAGTCGACTTACCATGATGAGCAAATGGACAAGATGCTTGATAACATTGAGGATAATTTTGTCGACCGGCCGGATGAGTATCAAAGGTTGTTGGACGCATCCAAGACGGCGTTGTATCCTACGTGCACTAAGTACACGAAATTGACAGCTATATTGAATTTGTTCAACCTGAAAGGAAGATATGGATTGAGTGACAAAGGTTTCACGGCATTCCTCGAGCTGATTCATGATATGCTACCGGATGAGAACGGTCTCCCTACCACCACCCATGAGGCAAAGAAATGGGTGTGTCCAATGGGAGTAGAGTACAAAAAAATTCACGCGTGTCCAAACAACTGTGTGTTGTACAGGGGTGAATACGAACATCTGGACAATTACCTGAAATGTTTGTTGTCCCAGTATAAGCATAAAGATGGTGATTACTCCTCCGTTCAGAAAAAACCCTCCAGCAAAACTACTTTGGTATTTGCCGATTATACCCAGATTCAAACGGTTGTTTGCGAATCCGAAAGATGCAAAGAACTTACGATGGCATGCGGAGGGTAGAAAGAATGATGGGAAATTAAGACATCCAGCAGATGGACCTCAGTGGAGAAACATCAACAGACGGTACAAAGAACATTTCGGACATGAAGATAGGAATCTGAGGCTTGGGTTATGTACTGATGGAATGAACCCGTACGGCACGTTGAGTAGTCAACACAGTACATGGCCTATTCTGCTAGTGATCTACAATTTTTCCTCATGGTTGTGTATGAAACGAAAGTACATCATGTTATCTCTCCTGATATCTGGTCCCAAGCAGCCAGGTAATAGCATTAATGTGTATCTTGCCCCTCTGATAGATGATCTGAAGCTATTGTGGAATGAGGGGACCGTGGTATATGATACTTATGCAAGAGAGAATTTCACGCTCAAGGCTTTGTTGTTCTATACCGTCAATGACTTCCCTGCGTATGGCAACTTGTTCGGTTACACGGTTAAAGGAACATTTGCATGTCCCATATGCGAGGAAGACACTTGTTCGGACCGTTTAAAACATTGTGGGAAGAATGTTTATATGTTCCATCGACGTCTTCTCCCTGAAGATCACCCTTATCGAGTAACGAAGAGAAAGTTGTTCAATGGTCAGCCGAAACTCGTGTGGCCCGTTACCTTGAGCTCTGAGGAAGTGTACGAAAAGGTTAAGGACATTGCAAATGTATTTGGAAACACATCAAAACCGGCGAAAAACATTTGGAAAAAGTGTTCTATCTTTTGGGATCTACCTTATTGGCGTCATCTTCCTGTGAGACACTGCTTAGACATCATGCACATTGTGAAGAACGTTGGTGAGGCAGTGAGTGGGACTTTACTCAATATACCCGGCAAAACAAAAGACAGATTGAAATCAGAAAGGACATGCAAACCATGGGTATACGAAAGGAGTTACACCCACAAGAGAATGGGAAACGAATACCTCCTGCATGCTACACACTCTCAAAGGCTGAAAAGATTAGTTTCTGCAAATGTCTGCACTCGGTAAAAGTACCGTCTGGGTACTCTTCAAACTGGAAGAACATTGTATCGATGAAGGATTTAAAACTTTTAGGCATGAAATCTCACGATTATCATGTACTGATGTTACATCTTCTTCCGTCGCAATTCGAGGGATATTGCCATCTGATGTCAGAAATGCTTTAACTCGGTTATGTTTCTTTTTCAACGCTGTTTGCTCCAAGGCAATTGACGTCTCTAGATGATCTACAACGTGAAATTGTTGTCACATTATGTCAACTTGAGATGCATTTCCCACCATCTTTCTTTGACATAATGGTGCATCTAATTGTGCACATCGTTCGAGAGATACAGTTCTGTGGTCCGGTATACTTACGGTACATGTACCCTTTGAACGGTACATGGGTATTCTGAAAAGTAGAATGAAGAATAGGTATCGACCAGAGGGGAGCATTGTTGAAGCAACAGTGACTGAGGAAGTCACGGAATTTGTGACCGATTATTTGAGTGAGGCAGAGTCATTGGTATCCCAAAACCACGACATTGGCAGGTTTAAGGGTAAAGGTGTCATTGGTAGAAAGATCGTGCAAGTTTCGCGCCAACTTATTCATCAAGCACATTTGTTTGTCTTACAACATCTTGAGGTTGTTGAACCTTATTTGAAACCCATATGGTTGAGTTAAGGCATCAAAATCCTTTGAAAGACCACATTTGGCTGACAAAGGAACAAAACCGAGTTTTTATCCAATGGTTCAAAGATCATGTGTTGACATTAGCATCATCAGATCCAGAAGCTGTAAGTGAAGAGATCAGATGTTTGGCAATCGGACCTGAAACTAATATTACATCATTTGAGGGGTATGATATTAGTGGGTATACATACTACACTGCACGCCAAGATGCCAAATCGATAAACCAGAATAGTGGGGTAAAAATTGAAGCTGCTGCCACTGAGTACCACAGCGGTAACCGATCTCAACCAGTTAGTAACTCTAGTTGGTATTATGGTGTCATCGAGGACATTGGGAACTAGACTACGACATTGATTCCTTTCTGTTGTTCCGGTGCAAGTGGGTGGACAACCGACGCGGGTACCAAAATGATGGAGGGCTTACCTTGGTTGATCTTTCACGTGCCGGTTATACGGATGATCAATTTGTTCTGGGAAAGGATTGCGAACAAGTGTGGTATGTTGAGGATCCGAAAGACTGCAGATGGTCTGTTGTTCTTCCAGGAAGAAGGCCGGTTGTAATCGAAAATGAAATGAGGATAACGATGATAAGGAAATGGTAGAGGAAACATCCTTGTTTCCTACTGGATTACGGATTCGATTGATGTTCCGAAAACGATTTGCTCTACGCACGATCAGACCATGATGAGGGTGTTTGGGTAGAAAATATGAAATGATTTATGTTTTCGTGTCAGGTAATGTTGTTAGTAGAATGTAGTGTAATGTCATCTTAACTGTTATTGTTATGCTTCATAGTATTTATGTTATGACTTTATATGATGAAATGCTTTTTTTTTTTGCAGTGGATGATCACCCTATGGATGACCCCGTTGGACAGTTCTCTTGACTGGAGAACCTGAGCCACAGCAGAATAGACCAAGTAAGCGGGTCACAAGAGGAGGAAAGAAGAAAGACCAGTAGCTGTACGCGAGACTGAGGCTGGCCCTTCACAGCAGACCGAAGAGCCGTCAGTTGTCCCACCAGAGGCCAAGAAGCAAAAGAAGAGAGGTGCACACGTGGGCTGAAGGCTATCAAGGGCCCTCCTACAAAACCGGTGGATTCAATCAGTTCAACCAACCTCATGGAAATTGGAAAATGACTTCACCGCTTACGGTAGCCATTTGGTGAAGTCATATTGTAACATAAACCACACTGGAAGCAAGTGCCTCAAGCATTGAAGGATACTATGTTTAGCGTCTCAGGTAAACTCTACATTATTACTATGATCTTTTGTGAAATAATAGAATATTTATGTTTACTTTACTAACTGAATTATATATGTAGTCTCGTTTCTCCGTGGATCCCGCACTTAAAAAGGATGTGCTATCAGGGATGTCGAAACAGTTCCGGGACCACAAGAATAAGTTGGCTGACAAGTTCATCTACAAGATGCCTGATCCAGAAGATCCAGATCATGGTTTTGGCGGTGAGAGACCACCATGGGAGGTTTACGAGGGCATCACCGAAGAGCAATGGGTACAATTTGTTGAGTCACGTCACACACGGAGTTCCAGGTGCACTTTATTGTCATATACATAAATTACTCTTAATTTCTTATGTCTTTTGTGTTCAATTTCACTAAACATGATCAATTAATTTATGCAGGCTCTCGTGCAAACACAAAATATAAGATAAGGACATCAGCTGTACCCTCTAAGAATCGGTTACCCTCACCACTTAGGTGGAAAAGTATTGCTCAAAGGGTACCAGAATGGAGCAAAGGGATATCTGCCCACGGATGGTTCATTGGATGCCAGTGGCAGAAAATGACAGTGTGGAGTTTAAGCCCATTCCGAAGAACTCTACTCCGAAATCCTCATACGATGATGCCACGAGCAGTTATTGCTCAAATGGTAAGTGGATATCATTTCATTTTTTAGTCGACTGTTCATTTCATTTGTATATGAACTTATATTAAACGAATAACTGTATATGTGTGTTGTATTAGGGTGAATTAAGCTCTCAGCTCACCCAGGGCACCTGGACCTCACAGAGGAATGATGATCCTCTTACACGCGCTCTTGGTAAGAAGGATCATCCAGGTCGTGCCATTGGGTTTGGTGGGCACGTTGGTTTTCTGTTGTGCAAAATAATTTGACACTATCTTGCTAACTATGGGCAGTGAACCCAATCATTGTAGTAACACAAGGTCGTATCCACAGGGACTTCGTAACTATAGCTAATTATCATTTAGTAACTGTGCAGAAATATATACAAAGGTGCATACATTAACTGGGGTTTTTGGGATTTTAGTTGTAGATGGAAAATAAAGGAAAGCAGTAAAACTAGACTAACTATCTAGGATAGGTGTAGCTCGGATGGTTATTTGCACCCGTCCTCCCCTTACTACCAATGTCGAACCTCGAACTCATGGCTAAACAACGGGAACGCTAAACTGACTAAGCCTAATCAAGGTCTACTAATCCTAACCAACGGAATGGAACCTGGTGGATCTTCCAAGTCCCTAGTCAATTGATGGCATTAAGCATAAATTCCCCTAAGTTGCAGTGTAGTCTAATCTCGAAATCCTCGATATTAGAATGCATTGATTCAGTCCTCACGGTCTAGATTCTATCTCAGAATCACATGTTGACAGAAATCCACATTAATGCTCAACTAATCGGTAGGCCAAACCAACCAGTTTAACACATAGTGCTAATTAATCAACAACCTAGAATCTATCTCAGAATCTCATTTCAACAATTCAAGGCAAACCAACCAATTTCACACAAAGATAACAAATTGGGCAAAACCCTCAACAGATCCCCAAATCCTGGTGACAAGTTCAAGAGCCACAAATACACAATTATTATCAGTATTCAGCACAAGAACTGAAATAAAATCATAAACGAGTTCAAGAATCAACAATGGAGTTTAGGGATTTGGGGCAAAATCCCCACAATCCCAAGCTACAAGGAGTCTAAACACCATTAGAGAGTAAAGAAGGGAGAGAGAGTAAGAAATGGCCATTAATGGAGCTTGGGAGCTTCAATGGAGGTGGGTCTTCCTCCTCTCCTTCTTCTCTTCTTCTTCTTCCTCTTTTCCCCTTCTTTTTCTTCCTTTGCGTCGTTTTTCGTCTGGGTTGCGACTCCCCTCTTCTCTCCCTTTTTCTGCGTTTTAAAATCTCAAATCTGGGCATTTTTTCGACCGACACCCACCCTGGGTCGGTCCCGTGGGTCGGTCGAGTCCCGAAGCAATTTTGGGGCCGGAAAACGCGTTTTTAAGTCCGACCGACCCACCCATGGGTCGGTCGGTGGGTCGGTCCTATAGGCAGGCTAACTTCAAAATGTTGTATCTTCTTCGTTTCTAGCTCCGATTTTGAATCCGTTTGCGCCCACGCGTTTGTCTCTTCATCTACTTTACTCCTATCTTGGTTATTCCTCCTGTTTAGACAATAAATGTGTAAGACACCAATGAAACATAAAACTAGAGGAAAACAAGCTAGAGTGGAGAAATGAGCATGAAAAGTGTTGATTAAATATGAAATACTCCCCTAAAACATGCTCATTTAGACACTCATCACACCCCCACACTTACCTTTTTGCTTGTCCTCAAGCAAAACCAAGCACCCATGCAAGTAAGGAATGCTCAAGACTAACAAACACTAACATGAATGGTAGGATAAAAGAAGAAGCAAAAGTGATTAAAACCTTTGAGGAGTGTGAACCATCTCTTAGTGGTGGCATGGGTGTGCTTAGGGCAAAACAAAATCTAGAGTTCCGGGGTATGATCCGAAGTGCTTCAAAGTTCTAAAGATTAGGTGACTTGGAGAGCTTTTACCATGTTCAACTTCTCTCAAGAATGGGCATTGAGAAGAAAACAAAAGGAAAAATAGATTTTGCAATTGTTTCACTTTTGCATAAGATGAGAAGATAAAATTTGGCATCAAGCCTTTGCATTTAAGAACACTCAACTCTCATTGTTGGTTAACAATGGCGTCTCACAAGTCCCTTGATGGAATTTCACAAAGAAGCACCCCTTAGCAATCCCTAAGAAAGAAGACAGAAGGAACCCCAAAGCAATAAAAATCCAACCATACAAGATCACTTGGCCACACCGCATGTAAAATGCTCCTCAAAAGCAATCAAAATGAAAAATTTAAGCATTTATCCCACAATTCATAACAGTATTTGTTCTTAATGAGAACAACTCACAACACAAGGGTCCAAGTTTTTTATTTTGGACAATCGCAAGATAAGCATGAAGTATTAAGCATTTAAGCACACAATTCACCGAAAAGGTCACTCCCCCCACTTAAATTGAACAATGTCCCCATTGTTCACCAATCAAAACCGGGGAAGGTTCCAGAAGACCTTTGCGGGAAGCAGACAAAAGGAAAATCACACGGGACACAAACAAAACAGTATAGCACAGAAGCTATCCCCATTTGCAGGTTCAAAATTAGAGAAGATAGAACGAAACTAAAGGAACTAGTACTCCCCTGAGATTGCTATTGCTATCAGTTTGTAGAACTCCCACACTTGAGCTTCAGCCTCAAGTAGCGTAGCTTGATTGCGGTGTGGACTGGAAGTTGCACCCGCATAAAACACTAGAACCAAAACTACAACTGGAGTTAAGGGTTAGCAAAAACAAAACCAAAGGAGAACGAAAACAAAAACAGGAAATAAAAATAATGGAGTCGTTGTGGGCAAATATTAAAGGAAGGGTGAACGAGTACTCCCCGATAAGAGCGGAAGGAAGATAGGGTGCCCGCCAATTGTAAGTGGGAGGGGTCGTTGAGGTGCTACCTTCAATCGTTGGAGATGAAGGTCCTCTTGGAAATTTCGCCAGAGGTTCCTTTGTAATTGTTCCTAATTCCATCCCTTTTCAGAGGGGCTTACCTGTTTCCAAATATTCACAACACATACGCCACCAATTGGGCGTAAAAGGGCAAGTCCAAAAATGCCAAAATAGCCCATTATTGAAACAATGCAAAATCTAAACTAACAGAATTTAAAAGACAGGACACGAAATGAAATCCGGGTTGCCTCCCGGTAAGCGGCCCTTCTTTAAGGTCTTTGGCTAGACCATACCACCGTGAAGTCATCCAGGATCGAATATGAACGTTGAAGTCGGCTTCAACGGGTGGGTTGGGCGGGCATCATCTAGCAATGAAGAACGACCGGATCAAAAGGAAATGTGGCCTCAACACTTAGGATGTGAAAGTGTAAACTCCACTGATCGTTCATCAGGTGGAAGTGTTGAGGTGGGTGATCCTTGGTACGAGGATCAAACTGTGGTGGAGCCTCCTCTTCAAATTCAAGGATGTAAACATCCTTATCTTCAGTGAGCGGTGCAGGGAGAACTCCGGAGCGGACTTTGTCTTCAATCTTTGGTCCCGGATCAAATGGGAAGGTGGCCTCCACACTTAGCGGGTGTACGTTGAGCTTCCACCCAACTTCATTAGTGCACGGGTGGGGGCCTTGATCCTTCAAGTGAAGATCAAAGTTTGATGGCTCCTCCTCCTCCTCCTCAAATTCGAGGATGTAAATGTCCTCAACTTCTTGGTGAGGCTCATGGGAAGAGCCTTGATGAAAATCAACTTCAGAGGGAGGTGGCACCTTGAAGTTGATTATAGCACTCTCCTCTGATGGCTCGGAGGGAGGCGGCATCTCCTCCTCCTCAAGGTTGAGGATGTGTCCATCCTCATCTTCTGGGTGGAGCACAGAGAAGAGGGGAAATAACGGTAGTTGACTTCAGAGGGAGGAGACTCATGAAGTCAAGGTGGAGCGGTCCTCTGATGGCTGTCTTCGAACTCAGGAAGATGGTTGAATGACGTTTTCTCAGGTTCGAACGGGGGAGGTGATAGAGAGCAACTCAAGTCCTCAGTAAGGTGATCCACTTTATGAACCATTTCGCTCTCCGGTTGCTGCGATGCAAGGTTTAGTAGACCTTCCATCATCGCGTTCATCTCTACTAATTTGGAATAGAGCTTCAGTTGTCATGTCGAGGTCTTTTTCCTTAGTCTGATGCTCCACTTCATGGACCATTTCACTCTCTGGTTGTTGCTCCCTTCGAGCTAGTGTAATGAGCTGGTTCATGTCGATGGTGTTCATTCTAGCACTAAGATCCTCCAGAGTGGGTGAATCTACCCTTGCCGTGATCTCAGAACAATAAGCACTCTTCTGGTCTCCTCCACTCTCTTGGCACCTGATCCATCGACTGATGTCTTGTTCAGTGGGGTTTGGATTGACAGATAAGAACCGGTTATCCATGAGAGTCTCCGATCTTGAGATTAGATCCTCACAAGGAGGGCACATATGAAAGGATCCACACCCTTGACAATCAATGTATTGGTCGTAGGTTGCTCCAGAGGTGTAGCCGTAACAATCTTCTGCTTGATCATCAAGACCATCCATCAGAGATAGGTTCCTAAAAAAAAAGTAACACAAATTTATACACAAACGGGGAAATAAAGGAAATGAAAAATATGCACAGAAACTAAACAGATAATAAACAGATAGTTGGACCGAAGTCCCCGGCAACGGCGCCAAAAACTTGTTGTGCAAAATAATGTTGAAACTATCTTGCTAACTATGGGCAGTGAACCAATCATTGTAGTACAACAAGGTCGTATCCACAGGGACTTCGTAACTATCTAGCTAATTATCAATTTAGTAACTGTGCAGAAATATATACAAAGGTGCATACATGTAAACTGGGGTTTTTGGGATTTTAGTTGATAGATGGAAAATAAAGGAAAGCAGTAAAACTAGACTAACTATCTAGGATAGGTGTAGCTCGGGATGGTTATTTGCACCCGTCCTCCCCTTACTACCAATTGTCGAACCTCGAACTCATGGCTAAACAACGGGAACGCTAAACTGACTAATAGCCTAATCAAGGTCTACTAATCCTAACCAACGGAATGGAACCTGGTGGATCTTCCAAGTCCCTAGTCAATTGATGGCATTAAGCATAAATTCCCCTAAGTTGCAGTGTAGTCTAATCTCGAAATCCTCGATATTAGAATGCATTGATTCAGTCCTCACGGTCTAGATTTCTATCTCAGAATCACATGTTGACAGAAATCCACATTAATGCTCAACTAATCGGTAGGCCAAACCAACCAGTTTAACACATAGTGCTAATTAATCAACAACCTAGAATCTATCTCAGAATCTCATTTCAACAAATTCAAGGCAAACCAACCAATTTCACACAAAGATAACAAATTGGGCAAAACCCTCAACAGATCCCCAAATCCTGGGTGACAAGTTCAAGAGCCACAAATACACAATTATTATCAGTATTCAGCACAAGAACTGAAATAAAATCATAAACGAGTTCAAGAATCAACAATGGAGTTTAGGGATTTTGGGGCAAAATCCCCAAATCCCAAGCTACAAGGAGTCTAAACAACCATTAGAGAGTAAAGAAGGGAGAGAGAGTAAGAAATGGCCATTAATGGAGCTTGGAGCTTCAATGGAGGTGGGTCTTCCTCCTCTCCTTCTTCTCTTCTTCTTCTTCCTCTTTTCCCCTTCTTTTTCTTCCTTTTGCGTCGTTTTTCGTCTGGGTTGCGACTCCCCCTCTCTCTCCCTTTTCTGCGTTTAAAATCTCAAATCTGGGCATTTTTGCGACCGACCGACCCACCCTGGGTCGGTCCCGTGGGTCGGTCGAGTCCCGAAGCAATTTCGGGCCGAAAACGCGTTTTTAAGTCCGACCGACCCACCCATGGGTCGGTCGTTGGGTCGGTCCTATAGGCGGCTAACTTCAAAATGTTGTATCTTTCTTCGTTCTAGCTCCGATTTTGAATCCGTTTGCGCCCACGCGTTTGTCTCTTCATCTACTTTACTCCTATCTTGGTTATTCCTCCTGTTTAGACAATAAATGTGTAAGACACCAATGAAACATAAAACTAGAGGAAAACAAGCTAGAGTGGAGAAATGAGCATGAAAAGTGTTGATTAAACATATGAAATACTCCCCTAAAACATGCTCATTTAGACACTCATCAGTTCCGCCAGGCATTTGGCGTACCGGGTCCAGAAGTGCACAGGGAAGGATGATTAGCTACGAGGAGCACCTGAGTGAGATGAAGCAGAGGATTCATCAGAGCGTCGACGAGAGGATCGCTCAGGGTATGTCAAGGATTGAGACACAGAAGCATGGCAGCCAAGAGGTTTCTCGACCACCAGTTGAGTCACTCATTCATCATCAGAGTTCACCGGTAGTGGGAAGTAGTGTCCAGTCGGTTGAGCCGTTTCCCTATGCATCTCTAAAGGTTAGACTTACATTTCAATTGAGTACATGACGATTAAGATTTTTCATTTGATCACTAATATCATCATAGAGGAATTCATAATTTTTATCTAAACAAGTTCCACATAACACTCAGGCACCCACTGAGTGCCATCTGTTTTTACAAATTGGAGTACAAGAGGTCATGGTGGCATGGGGAAAACTTTTCCCTTTAGTTCCAAGTGATATTGTGCACGGTGAACCACTCCGACATTACCATGCACGAGTGCTTCTGGACGAATTTGTTGCAGAGCATGGTGACGTCTGTTTACCGGTGCAGATCCCATAAAGACGTACCTTGCGTTCCGCACAAACTGCGACAGTGCAGTGGCCAGCACGATTGGTCAAACTCCCTGGGCAGGTATTTACTCTTAACCGTTGCTATAAAACTATTGATGTACCACCTTGCATCCATATACTTAATTAGTTAATATCATAGGATATGAGCCAACCAAAGACTGATAAGGGAAAAGGGAAAAGAATTGCTGCACCTGTGCAATCAAAGGCATCCACAAATTTCGTGCTTATACCTAATTTGGTGGAGAAAAGAATATTTGTCGGCTTGTCGACTAATATGCAGATTCTGCATTCATCGTTGTTGCTGCTACCACCTCATTATGATTCCCTCACTGTGGAAGATCCCGAGCGGATATTTCACTATATAGTTCAAGGAGAAGATATACATCGATTTGGGATGTATATGTCCGACTTCGAGGAGTGCTTCGGGAGGGATTGGTTGAATGTGTCGATTATCAAGTCAGCCGCCATGTGAGTGACTTCTACCTTTTATATTTTGAATTCATTGATCGGTGATGAATTAGATGTTTGAATAAAAGGTTAATGACTAATGATATTGCCTCATGGTGGGTGCATAATAAGGCGATCAATGTCTATGAAGATCACAGATTCGGATTCCTGTGTCCTGCTATGTGCAGTGAAGTCCAGATGACAAGTGATATGGAAGGCCTTATGCAATATATGACGAATGCCCTCTTTGAATGTTCTAACATGTCATTTATTATGCTGCCATATCATTCATGGTATGATATTTGACTATTTCTCTTAGTATTATCTAAAACATATAGTTTGTGTTAGTTGTTTAATGATTTCAACACATTGTGTAATTTGTGGACAGTCGACATTGGTCATTGCTTGTGCTGGTGATGTTGAAGCACCCACGAATCTTGCAATTTGACTCACTTGGTAAGGGTGCCAAGAGACCGAAGATCCCCACCGCAATACTGAGGTAATTAGTTTGTTATCGTAAACAACAATTATTATTACTTAACATTAACTATTTCATAACTTGCTACTGATGCTTAAAACTATATATATTGCTGATGTATATAGTTCCATGAGAGCTGCATTATCTCTTCAGAATAAAACAATGAAGAGTAACATCCCTTGGAACACTGTCAAGGTACTCTATTAATTGATAAATTGTGTGATAATGTTTAAACTGTTTATAACTGTCAATATGTGTGTTGTATAGAGTCCGGTGCAGCCTGGGGGTTCAGAATGTGGATACTATGTCATGAGATTCATGAGTGACATAGTAGGAGCGTCGAACCTTTTACCAGAGCACTCATTAGACAAGGTAACATTCTTTGAAAGTTCAGTTATGCTCTTTACATGTTGTTAGACTTGTACGTTTTAGATTAATGTTCATTTTTTTTCAAGGCTTACGAAGAAGTGTTCAAAGGTGGTCAGTATGATGATGCTCAAATTGTTGAGATGCTTGAGGAATGGTCGGAGTTCATCTGCACAAGTTTAATGAATTGATGATCATGAAGATGTTTTGTGAACTTTTTCGAGTATGTAATTGTAACTCTGTACACTTGTGGATGGTGTAATGGTAGATTGAATTGTAATGTGGTTTTTTTATTTGTAATGAAAGTGTGTAATTAAGTGTAATTGCATTGGTTTTGTTAACTCTCAAATTGTGGTGCGTCGTTGGTATTAATTGGAGCTTTTATAACTTTTTAAATGTGTGCTGGAGCTCCCTGTGTGGATGAGCTTTATTACAGGTCATTGAACCAAATGCGGTGAATATATATATATATATATATATATTATATATATATATATATATATATATATATATATATATAAGCTGGGATGGAAAAAAACAAAAAAAAGGGGTCTATTTCGGCGGTTCTAAGTTTAGAACCGCCGAAATAGATACAAAAAATATGCCTATCTCGGCGGTTCTTAGAGAACAACCGCCGAGATAGACCCATGGGATGACCGATGCTAAGATTGACCATGAGTCTATCTCGGCGGTTGTTCTCTAAGAACCGCCGAGATAGGTACACTATTTCGGTGGTGCTCATTTCGGCGGTCACAACCGTCGAAATAGGCCATTGGAACCGCCGAAATAGGCCTTTTTTCTACTAGTGGTAGTTTTCCCCAGCTTGTGTTTTATGGTGTGTATATACATTTGTTATTTAAACATCAAGATAATAGCTGGGAGCAAAGTAGACAAATAGAGGAGCATGTGGGAACAAACGAAATTGAAATCGGAGCTAAAATGAAGAAGATATAAAGTGAAAACAATGATGCGAAGGCCACTAGTGGGTTGTAGTGTTCTGAGCAGTACCGAAAGCCATATTTCCATTCGACTTTGACACGACCTATGCATTCGGTCGATCGGGCTTTCAGGGCAGTTTCACAAGTTGGAAACGCTTAACCCGAGAGTCGGGAATCCACATATCTGAATGACCCACGGGATCAAGTCGAGCTTAAGTTGCACATGTAATTTCTTCTCCCCAAAGGCGACCAACCCACGAGATTGCCCCAGTGGGCCGGTTAGACGGAAAATCTACGAGAGCTTGTGCTATGAAAGCCAAGTCTTGGCATTTTACTTTCCGAACATTTGAGAGCCGACACCAGACAGAAAGAGAAGGACAAATAGAGCATTTTGGGGCTTGAAGATAAGTGGAGAAACTTCCCCAGCACTAGAGCTCTTC
Organism: Limonium bicolor; assembly: GCA_023374045.1. Lineage (NCBI taxonomy): Eukaryota > Viridiplantae > Streptophyta > Magnoliopsida > Caryophyllales > Plumbaginaceae > Limonium > Limonium bicolor. The sequence continues at coordinate 120,107,795 of CM041778.1, forward strand.
TCACCTCCCTTTCATGGCTACTTCTCTCTCTTATTTATGCTCTAATGGAGGAATAACCTCCTTGTACCTAGGGGTGGTAATTTCACCGTGAAATTCCTAGAACTCCATTATTGATTCATGAACTTTTTGTGTAGCTTTATTTTAGTTTTTGTGCTTAGGGAAAGATGATATAAATTATTTAAGGCTTTTAAGTCTGCTACATATATATGTTGTGTGGTTTGCTTAGGGTTTGCTCAATTTGTTATCTATGTGTTGGACTGGTTGGTTTTGCTTTGAATCTAGATCTTGAGATAGATTATAGGTTACCGATTAGTCTATCATTAGTGTGAGTTTCCATCGAAATCAACTGGAGATAGAAACCTAAACCAATGGAACTAAATAGCCTCATCCTATTTTGAGATAGGTCTCATTGCTAATTAGGCGAAACTTGTTCTTAATGCTATCAATTATCAAGGCACTTTAATATTTGTCGATTAGTGAATCAATTGGTTGATATTAGTATACCATGGGTTGGTTATTAATTATTTCCTGTTGTTTAGCTCTGAGTTCATGAATCGACAATTAGTGAAAAAGGGTGAAGGGGGAATGATACATACTGGGTTACATCTATCTTAGTTAGTTGGTTTAATTTTCTTGATTTCCTTTATTTTTATTACCCCCAAAACAACAGAATACCCCAATTCACTGCATTTACATCTTATATATATATTTGTATGTACATTGCTAAACCAATAGTGTTTTAGATAATTTCCAAGTCTTTGTGGATATGACACTTGTGTGTACTTCGTCGATTGGGTGCACTTGCCCATAGTTTGCTTATATTATATTTTTCGTAACAAATTTTTGCGCCATTGTCGAGGATTTCGGTCGAACTATTTAGTCTCATTATCGGTTAGTTGTTGTACATCAATTTTCATTCCTTTATTTGCTCCTTTTGTGTACAAATTTTTGTTTCTTTTTCGGTACTTTAATCTTATGGCCGGTCACTATAATCAAGTAAGAGGTTGGTATGGATATTCTTATGGCACAAAGAACTACAATCAATGGATGTGTGCCAAGAATGTAAAAAAAAACCATGCGAGTTCTCAACGTCCGGTTCCAACCTCCAGTTTGGTAGATCTCATGGCAAGAGTTATCTTAGTGACTAATGCAAGTACTATGATCCAGCAGAAGCTCCATTGTAAAAAAAAAAAGAAACGCAAAAAACAACACTAGAATGAAGCTCGGCTAGCTCGAACAAGCATAACGGGAGAGTGAAGTGGTTCATGAGGCGGAGCATTCTACTGAGGACTTGAGACCCTCCATATCCTCCCTTGTTTGAGCCAAAAATTCCACCACCACTTCACCCCCTACCTAAGTACGAAGATGAGTCATCAGAGAAGAGCGCCCCCAAAGACGACAATGAGCCCTTCTCTCCTCTGAAGTCGATTATCACTGAGGCTCCCCTTTGCGCTTTAGAGATAAGGATGTCTACTTCTTCAGAATTGAGGAAGAGAGCCATCACCCCCCTAAGTCCTTAGGGGAGAGTGCCCACACCAACTTCAAGGCCCCATACCTCTCTCTGCAGTTGATTTTCACCAAGGCTTTTCCTATGAGGCTCACCCAGAAGATGAGGATGTTTACATCCTTGAAATAAGGAGGAGGATCCATCACCCTTTGGTCTTCACCTGGATGATCAAGGCCATCTCCACCCGTGCACAAATGATGTAAGGTGGAACCTCAACTATCACCTGCTCAGTTTGAAGGCCAAATTCTCAATTGATTCTAGACCAGAGTTTAAAGACAAAGTAAGCCCCAGATCCTCCTGCACCGCTCATAAAGATAAAAGATGCTTACATCCTTAAATCTGAAGAGGAGACTCTACCACCATATGTCAAGGATCAGCAACCTCAGCACATCCACCTAAAGCAAGATCGGTGGAGTTACACTTTTTCATCTTAGTGTGAAGTAACATTTTAAGGTTTAAAGATAAATGATGCCCGCCCAACTCACCATGAATCCAACTTCAATTATTATTTTCGATGGTCTAGCCAAAACCTTAAAATGGGCAGCTACCTGTGAGGCAACCCATATGAAATTTCTTTCATTTCTTTTATTTTGCAGTCCACTTGATTTTTTTTTTGCTACTCTTAACCCCTTTTGTAGTTGGTTGCTTCTAGTGTCTTATGCAGGTACAATTCATGTTACACCGCAACCAAGCTACGCTCATTGAGAGATAAAGCTCATATGGGAGAGCTTGCACAATGCAAGCAACAACACTATCAGGGGAGTACTAGTTTCATTTAGCTTCTCTGCTTTTTTCTTTCATTTTGTTTTTGTTTGATTTGTCATTGTGGATGGCTTCTGTGCATGAAATGCATGTTTGTGGCCATTGTGTTTTCTCTCTATTCTACTTCCTGAAAAGGTATTTGAATCATTCCCCGGTTGTTTGCATTGTTCAACCAAGTGTTAGGGGAGTGACAATTTAGTGAGAAGCTTAAATGCTGATCCTTATGCTTATCTCTGTTTTTCTAAAAATAAACTTTGATCCTTGTGTTGGGTTGTCTCATTGAGAACAAATGCTTCTATGAATTATGGGATAAATTGCTCAAATTTTCTTTT
>CM041778.1:120110895-120137160 GCA_023374045.1 Limonium bicolor
TGGCGGTAGAAATTTGTCGTAGAACTTCGTTGCCATGTCGTCCCACGTGGAGATAGTGTTTGGCGTCAGGCTGTGGTACCACTTGCTTGCAATTCCAGTGAGACTGTGAGGGAAAAGCGAGAGATGAGCAAATTGCAAGACCACGTCGGTAGCGGTGAGGCTATTGACATATTGTTATACCCAAAATTTCAATCCCCCCGGAAGAGAGTCTCTACTAATAGGCTAGTAGCGAGGGTTCCCACTTCGATTGGCACATTTTAGAGTACTAGGGACAGCTTAGTCATCTCCAGGGGCATTTTCGTAATTTTTTAAGGCTCTTAAGCCCCCTATAGGCTTTCTCTCTCCTCCAAATAAGGGTCAAATCAATTCAAAATGCTTTGAAATTTTAACCCATGATAGAGGATGACATCTGAAGCATAATGGCGTTGGAATTTTGATTTTTTGAATTTCCAATAATTTTCAAGCAATTTCTGATTGAATCTGACGAGAAATTGAATTTAAAAATATTCCAATATCCAAAAAATTCGATTCCACTTTAGAAAATTCAGAAATATCATCCTTTACCCATGTGTAAAATTTCATAATCAAATTCCTTTTGGAAGCCCTTGAGCTAAAACGTCGGTAAATCTCGGTTTTTACCGGATTTTTCTATCTTTAAGGAAGCCTATATAAGGAACCTGATCCCATGATCAAATCAGGACCTCAAGAACCCTAGACCCTCAAAGAAGGCAGCCGTCTCATTCTCTTCACGTTTTTACACATCCAAGCACCAAAATCACATCAAAAATCCCCCGAAATCACCATCTAAACACATTTTTCAACTCCCAACACATCAACAATCATCAAACATCAACCAAACCACCTCCAAAACGTGAAGAACACCTTCAACAATCAACAACCAGAAGCTCGGGTCGAACACAATCCAGAACCGGCACCATCGAGCCTCCGAAGAATCCCGACGTGAAGAACCCTCTTGAATTCGAAGGTAAAACAGGTTACAATTCTACTTTTCTAATTCCCATGACCTTATTAACTCTCTGTCAAATTTTGGGTTCAAACTAACCTTTTTACGCTTCTGTATTGCTGTTTGTTTAAGCTTTGTCCAATAACTTGTTTACCAAGTTTCGTGCTTAATTCGAATTCAAATTGAGAACTTTCAATCACTAACGTCTTGTACATCTTTCAGGCTACACACCCGTAAAATTTGAGCCAAAAACACCTTCGGGAACAGCCTCAACGCCGCCGTCCGAGGGCGGTCCGCACCCACGGACGTCATGTCCGGGGTCCGGACTCCCTGTCCGTAAGCCCAGACGCCCACGGACGGCGGCGGGATTTTAAAAAATTCAAAATTTAGGTTTTCTAATAATGTCGGGCCCACGGACAGCCTGTCCGTGGCCCCGGACTTTGCAATTTTTGCTTTCCTTTAATTTCGACTCTTCTGTATAATTAGGTTAACTAGGGTCCGTGGTCTCGGACATGGGGTTCGTGGCTACGGATGTAAGCAAAATTCGACCTAATTCTGCCTCTGAAAACCTAGTTTAGGTATCTTTCAATTTCACTTTAGTTTTCTGTCAAAAAATGCTAAAAAACACAAAAAAACAGAAGCTCGCGCACTTAGGTTAAAACGACTCGTAATAAGCCGTAAATAAACCAAGTAGAGGAAAAACGACCTCGGAAGGGTAATGAAAGTAATTGAACCCTAAATAAGTCGAATACCAAGCCCCCGAACCCGAACTCTACCTATCATGATTTACTCTAGGTTAAAATTAGGTGGCGACTCATAATAGGTTCCAGTGAGCTAGCATAGGTTTTAATAATTATTGTTTATGACATGTTAGTTATTAATCTTAGGTTATAGTGGACCTAAAACCCAATTAGATCCTAATCAACTTAATCCACATAGGATAGGGTTTAAAATCGAGGCTCACAGACTGGCAACTCTGCTGGGGACAAACTTCTTAATTTTAACTTGTTTAATTTTAAGAAAGAGGGCTTAACTCGAAATTGTTTATTTATGGCTTTATTACTTTGTTTGTTTACTCTTGTGCGCACTTTAATTTCTGTACCTTTGCATCATATGAGAGCGAGGGTCCACACAAACCGATTTCACCCCGGGACCCATTTGAGGGTCCCCTGTCAGGGACTCACACCTTTTAGGTGATGTGAATAAGTGGGGGAAAAGAGGAGGATGTCGTCTAACCACATCCCCTTAATACCTGGGCTTTAGCCCCAAGCGTTTTCCTGGCAGTGTCCTTACCTAGCCCGTTGTTTGGTCAGTCAAAGACCCGGCCACAGACGCACACCTTCAGGTGATGTGAAAAAAGTGGGGAAGCCCAAAGAGAATAGCGTGCAAGCCCTATTCCTTTGTGGCGACCTGGGCCCAAGCCCCAAGCACCTCTCCGGATCGATCCATACCCAAATTGATTTAACCGTCAAGTGAGGACATGTTGAATTTGTGTGGGCCTTGTTTGCTTGTATGATCGGCCCATTACCCAGCCTAGAGATTGATAGGAACTTCTCCTACATTAACCTAGCCCAACCGAATTGGCGAATCTACTTTTTGGTGGCCTAGAGGTCCTGTTTGGTTTAATATGTGAGTCATTCGGGCTTCGGCCCAAAAGCTTAGACTTAGGTGATTTCTCTTCTGGCCCAATTTGAATTATCCAATTAGTTCTAGGCCCCAAAAAAAAGAAATCCACCTGAACTTGAAATAACCCACAAGTTCTGAAAATAAAATCTTTTTCTACTTAGCAACCATCTTCTCTGGCCTAAAGAAAGTTAGGCCCATTTGTGATTTAGGGACCATTCCAGTCCATGTGCTTTACTCCAGGCCCAAACACATTCCGGCCCAAGGGCTCATTCTAGACTAGGTAGACTTCTTATTCGGGCCCTAGCCCCAAACCCTAGATCTAGGTGTCACCTCTCAGGCCCAATCAAAGCCATCTGTCTAGATTTCAGCCCTAGTGCCAGTTCGTAGTCTGAAAGATACTCCAGCCCAAACACCTCATTCTATGGGTATCCTGGCCCACTTGCTTTTAGCCTAAGTCTATTTCGATCTATCTTGTGAAGCGTCATGTTTCAGCCCACTTCCTTTTGTTAGCTAATAATGGACACCTTGGACACAGGTAGACTCAAGTCCTAAGTGCGGTCCAATCGACATGGAAGCCCAGCTCGCAATTTTGGAACAAAAGCACATGGCCACCATTGAAGCCATGAAGCAGAGGCATAGTTCTGCCATGGACGCCGTGGAATCTAACTACGTTGCTGTTATCGAATAGTTGAAAGCAAAGGCTCTTTCCCTCGAGTCCGAACGTCAAACTCGGGATGAGTTAGTGGACAGGCTTCTCAACACCCTTTATGACTGCATTGAAGTTGGCTCCATTAGGGTCCGAGGATCGGAGGGGAATGTCAAAGAAATTGCTACAAAACTCAGAAAAGTGATCAGACAACTAGGAGCAGCAACTTGCATCCAAAGCTGCACCCGTAAGAGAACCAGGAAACATGAGGAAGACAGTGATCGACAGTCAAGAGGACCTGGTTGGAGCGTTGGGACAGTAGAACCATCCCGACGGAGTTCTCGACAGAGAGAGTTTACAGACATCGGCCGAACACCAAGACAAGCACTTGAAGAGCTTCGAGGAAGATATCCGATGCAACCTCTCGCCCTGAGGCCAGGAACTACTCATTTGGGGAAGGATCTTAATCAATTTTGTCACTTTCATCAGCTGCCCGGTCACGACACTGACCACTGCAGAGCCCTACAGCATAGAATCCAGGATCTGATTGACCAAGGGCTCAAATTCTAAGAACATGGTGGGGAGCGCAAAGCACGCGTGCCCAGGCATCATCAGAAATGTTGTTTTTTAGTGTTTTTCTCATTAAATGCATTTCTTTTCTTGATTAGTTGTCTTTCAACTTTTGTAGTAGTTAGTTCCCTTGAATCATTTTTGGTAGTTTTTCTGAGTTTGTAATTTCCAACATTATTCTTTTTGTTGAATAAAACATAGTTCCTTTTTCATTTATTCGAAAAAACTTTTTTAAAAAAAAGAGCACTCACGTCTTTCAAGGATCACGAAGTAATCATTTTCTGACTATGCAATGGAACGACTTGTCTTGTTTCTAAAAATTTGAACATGCCTAACCAAACATCACAACTCACCCCATAATATCCTAACAACCCACAATGAGGTTCAAGGCCCACATCTATCAAACTGTTGTCACAAACCCCAAATCAATACTGGGGGCAATCCGAGTTTAGGATCATTGTCTTCGAATCTTTCGTTTAAGCGTGTGAACTAGTTCTGAGTGAAATTCACGAGAGTGTCTGAGCGGAAAAACCATGAGTGAACGAGCGTGTCATTTTTACACGACTCCGGGGAGGCCACGTTCAAGGTGAGGTAAACGGCATAACTCTGACCGAAGGAGATAGTTTGTAAATTTACTCTTAGACCTGCGAAAAGTAACAAAGAACGGATACACAACTATCAGGAATGACAAAGCACCTAGGTACAGCACCACATAGCCAAAAGCTTGTGAACCCCGATGTTAAACCCTAGGCACCCCCGCTGAGCCTTTCATATATCCCTTTTCGATATTGTGAACTCCACAAAATAACCCAGCCAGTGATGAATGTCCGACCCGGTGACCAAAGGAAGCGAGAAGCTCGAGTCTCAAATAACATCTTCATTAGTTCAAAAAAAGCAACACCACTATCGACATGACGAAGCGATCCGTAAATGGTCCCAGAGTGACACAGGATCCAAAGAGCACACATCAAAATAGCTCTCAAAACCCAAAGCCGGGAAACACAAGAACCCCGAAGGGAAAGTCAAGAAAGGATCAAACAAAGAGGTAAAACCGAAGTGCCTCGAAGAAATCCAAAAGACGAAAAGAGAAATGGTGTAAAGGACAACTTCAAAAGTCCAAGTCCAGAAGCTCAAAACAACGTCAACATGAAGCAGTTAGACGACTTCAAGACAAGGAAGATGAATCTGAGAGAAGACGCAAGTTGCAGCTTTGGTCACCCACTTAAGCTCCACATACCTCAAATATCCCTCCATGGTCTCGTTGTCCTTCATCACACCCCGTGGCCACATTATAAGCTTTAAAGACTTCCGACTTGATAGTTGTGTGTCCAATCACGTGAAAGTAACAGATCAAATGCGTAAATCCATCAAATATCGAATTCAATGGTCTAGAAGTTGTGACTATGGGTGAGGAACGAGTGCAAGCACCAAACACGCCGAGTGTAGGTTAGGAAGCACCACATAAAAACAAAGCCCTGACCCTGTGAGGACGAGACTCGTTCGCACGTTTAATAAAAGAAAATACTGGGGGCAATCGATCGGAACGATCGATTGCCATGAACTCTAGCTCAGATTGTCTTAAGGGAAAAATACTGGGGGCAATTGTTGGTTCCAACAATTGCTATGACAACACCAATTGCAACCCAGAGCTCAAACATCACCACCACCATCACACACCACCGGCCCGCATAAGCCCTTACCTCCACATCAAACACACAGGCCTACATAAGCCCTTACCTTTACATCATCCACACATACCCCACCGATGGCATGTTCATCTCCTAGGAGATAAATTACAAGTTCGAAGTCTATGGTTAGGAAATGATAATTTCGCTTTCCTTTTCATTAAACAGATTATTCTTCAAACACTGCCACGTTTGGCACCTCTTTCAACAATTTCTTGTTTTGGACAAATTTCCTACATACACTTTGATCGTATTTTGACATGCACATCCTCATTGCCACGTTTGGCACTTTCATAATTAACTTTCATCATGACCATTGCATCTATTCGTATGAGACTCCTCGTCATAATTCAGGGATACAGATTCTCAGCTGAAGGTACATATTCTTCAGGGATACAGATTCTCAGCCGAAGGTACAGATTCTTCAGGGATACAGATTCTCAGCCGAAGGTACAAATTCTTCAGGGATACAGATTCTCAGCCGAAGGTACAGATTCTTCATGGATACAGATTCTCAGCCGAAGGTACAGATTCTTCAGGGATACAGATTCTCAGCCGAGGGTACAGATTCTTCAGGGATACGGATTCTCAGCCGAAGGTACAGACTCTTCAGAGATACAGATTCTCAGCCAAAGATTCAGATTCACCAGAGCAGCAGAACTCACCAGAGCAGCAGAACTCACCCGAATAGAAGAACTCGACCCAACACCAATTTTCAATCACTGATAGGTAGTCAACGCCTCAGAATAGCTTGACATCACTTCATTCATTATAGGTAGCCAGCGCCTTAGAATAGCTTGACATCATCTCATTCATTATAGGTAGCCAGTGCCTTAGAATAGCTTGACATCATCTCATTCATATAGGTAGTCAACGCCTTAGAATAGCTTGACATCATATCATCCTTATAGGTAGTCGGCGCCTTAGAATAGTCTGACATTACTTCATTATTACCTTTAGGTGGTCGACGCCTTAGAACCGCTCGACACCCTTCCACTTTACTCATAGGTAGTCAGCGCCTTAGAATAGCTCGACGCAACTTGTCGGATTGCACGTGCGGTCTTTTAAGATCCAAAATTTTGGGGTGGTCACTCAAGCATCACTAGCCTTTTCATTTCCATTACAAAGTCAAGTTGACGGGGGCAATCTGTTATACCCAAATTTCAACCCCCCGGAAGAGAGTCTCTACTAATAGGCTAGTAGCGAGGGTTCCTAGTTCGATCGGCACATTTCAAGCGTACTAGGGACAGCTTAGTCATCTCCAGGGGCATTTTCATAATTTTTCAAGTTTCGTGCTCTTAAGCCCCCTTATAGGCTTTCTCTCTACTTCAATAATGGTCAAATCATTCAAATGTGCTTTGAAATTTTAACGCATGATAGAGGATGACATCTGAAGCAATGGCGTGGAATTTTGATTTTTTTCGATTTCCAATAATTTTCTACCAATTTCTGATTGAATCTGACGAGAAATTGAATTTAAAATATCCCAATATCCAAAAATTCGATTCCACTTTAAAAATTCAGAAATATCATCCTTTACCCATGTGTAAAAATTTCATAATCAAATTCCTTTTGGAAGCCCTTGAGCAAAACGTCAGTAAATCTCGGTTTTTACCGGATGTTTTTCTATCTTTAAGAAGCCTATATAGGAACCTTATCCATGATCAATCAGGACTCAAGAACCCTAGACCCTCAAAGAAGGCAGCGTCTCATTTCTCTTCACTTTTACACGTCCAAGCACCAAAATCACATCAAAAACCCCCGAAATCACCATCTAAACACATTTTTCAACTCCCGACACATCAACTCATCAAACATCAACCAACCACCTCCAAAACGTGAAGAACACCTTTAACAATCAACAACCAGAAGCTCGGGTCGAACACCATCCAGAACCGGCACCATCGGAGCCTCCGAAGAATCCCGACGTGAAAGAACCCTCTTGAATTCGAAGGTAAAACAGGTTTACAATTCTACTTTTCTAAATCCCCACGACCTTATAACTCTCTGTCAATTTTGGGTTCAAACTACCTTTTTAACGCTTCTTGTATTGCTGTTTGTTTAAGCTTCTGTCCAATAACGTGTTTACCAAGTTTCGTGCTAATTCGAATTCAAAATTGAGAGCTTGAATCACAACATCTTGTACATCTTTCAGGCTACACCCCCGTAACACTTGAGCAAAACACCACTTCGGGAACAGCCTCAACGCCGCCGTACGAGGGCGGCCGCACCCACGGACGTCATGTCCGGGGTCCCGGGACTCCCTGTCCGTACAGCCCGGACCGCCAGGACGGCGGCGGGATTTTTAAAAAATTCAAAATTTAAGGTTTTTCTAATGTCCGGGCCCAGGACAGCCTGTCCGTGGCCCCGGACTTTGCAATTTTTTGCTTTCCTTTAATTTCGCTCTTCTATATAATTAGGTTAACTGGGGTCCCGGTCTCGGACATGGGTCCGTGGTACGGACGTAAGCAAAATTCAACCCTAATTCTGCCTCTGAAACCCTAGTTTAGGCTCTTTCTTTACTTTCGTTTTCTGTCCAAAAATGCACTCAAACACATAAAATAGAAGCTCGCGACTTAGGTTAAAACGACTCGCAATACGCCGTAAATAAACCAAGTAGAGGAAAACAACTAGGAAGGGGTAATGAAAGTAATTGAACCCTAAATAAGTCGAATACCAACCCCGAACCCGAACTCTACCTTTCCTGATTTACTCTAGGTTAAAATTAGGTGGCGACTCATAATAGGTTCCAGTGAGCTAGCTTAGGTTTTTAATAATTATTGTTATATGACATAGTTATTAATCTTAGGTTATAAGTGGACCTAAAACCCGATTAGATCCTAATCAACTTAATCCACATAGGACAGGGTTTAAAATCGAGGCTCACACATGTTAGAGGAATTTTGTCACGTGGAGCAATGCTTCATCGGGGTTGGAACCATCAAATATTCCCAACTCCTTGACACAACGGATTTGATGGTACGACTTCAACTTCTGCCATTCATCATAATCGGCTTGAGGAAGATGAGGAAGATTAATGGCCGGCTTCTGGCCTTGGTTTGAGGGCCGATTGATGTTGCGTACTGTTGCCATCTCAATTGAAGTACTAGGGTTTCCTTGTGAGGAAAGTTGGTTCTTTCTTTGGCGTAACGATTGAAGGAGAGTTCTCTCGATCTCGGGATCGTATCTTGTTATTTCGTCAAAAAGACCTTGTGATCTAAGAAGCATTCACTTAGAGAAAGCAAGTACCTAAGAGATGACAAAAGGAATTGTTTTAATGTAATCATGAAAGGGGATTTTATTCATTAATATATGCTTTTATTTAAAAGGGATAACATTGTCATTACATAAAAACATATAAAAGAAGCTACAATACAATATATATATAAAATATACTAAAATATAACAAGTAGATAGCCCTAAACCTAGTACGCCTAACTCTACTAGTAAAAATCGCATAAAAGGGGGGCCTTCGGTGAACCCTATTGGTGAAGATACCCATATGAAGGAATCTTCGCCTAAGTTCATCCACGGGAAGGACCCTCATGCGTGCTATGGTCCTAAGGCGGTGGTAGGCAAGGGCGGGTCTCAATTTCTTCCTCTTAATAAAGATTTCTACCCCTGTACGGGGGTAGAGCTCATTGACTACATACATATGTAGGAAATGGAAAAGGGTGGACTCCCCACTTTGTAACTTTGCCATCCAAATGTTTCTAGGCATCCTGAGTACAAAGTTAGGCAAAGGGTGAGACATCTGTAAGAGGAAGGAATATTAAAAACAAAGAGAAAGAGAGAAATAAATGCTAATAATAAAAAAAAGACCGGGTAGAGTGCCGGACAAAATATGTCCGGCATCGGACTTCCTCCAAATTTGCCGGATCATATACACCCGGCATCCTACACGACAGGAAAAGAATTAGCGCAAACAAAAATAAAATTTATATAACATTCGTCGGAAAAAAAAACTTTCAAATTTGTGAAACATGCCGGGCTTAATATCGGGAGTATAATATCCGGCACAGACTCTCTCTGATGAAGCCGGGTATAAGTCATCCGGCACTAAATCCGGCATATTCGACATTTGGGAAACATAACCGACGAAGAATAAAAACGGCTATTACCAATTTTAGGACTTGGACTAATTCCAAGTCCCCGACAACGGCGCCATTTTGCTAACAGAGATTTTAGTAGGTTATATATACACATTTATGTACAAGAGATTAAACAGAAACATAGGTAAAGAATCAAGAATATGCCGGGTATAACTGACTCGGCACCACGCACGGCAGAAAATAAATATAAAGGAAACCTACTCATTCTACTACGGGTAGCAAACAAAAACCCGGTCAAAAGTAGCAGGGAAGCAAATTAAGACCAAGCATGTCGAACCCTAGGGACTTGAATACAAAATTAGTCCTAGCCTTGGTAATTACTAATTAAAAGAGGAGGAAAATGTGATAGATTTTCTAAATTTACTAAAAACTAACAGAACTAAATGGTATTTACAATGATCCGCCCCAGATTCGTAATGGTAAACGTCATAAAGACACATATGATCACCCAGGAAAAGAATAAACTTCGAATTAACCAACTCTTGATAGTGCCGGATATCATGCCGGACAGAGTGCGCACGACAGATTCAAAAACCTTGAACGTGCCGGACGTCTTGTACCCGGCATGCCACCCGGCATTATCAAAATGGCAAACTACTTCTCCAGTTCGAAGCCGAACCTAGAACTCCCTAATCAGTATCGAAGACTAGCAAATATTTGGTAATCAACGAACCGACAAGGGGAGAATAACATGGCTAATACTAAATCTTAGGTTTTCATCCTCTAAATTGTAGAAGACAAATGAAAAGACCACTTAGAGTTTCTCAACCTTTCTGCCTTAATAAAGTCCGAATTTGATGTAAATGGAATGAGAAGCAACTTCATTCCAATTGCAAGAAACACAAAACTCCAAGTTGAAACTTATGTCTTTTATTGAATAATCATAGTGTGTTTACAAAGAGAACCACCCCAAATCAGTAACCACTAAGGATTATAATGCATCCTCTACTTTAAATGGAAAAATAATAATCAAGGGGGAAAGGAAAATGGTCTTAGCCTTAACCCGTTGACAAATTCTTCTTCTCCTTGTAAATGATGCAAGATCTTCCTCCAGCAGCACTTCGGGATGTTTTTGAGAGTTTCCTTGAGTGTGGAAATATATATGAGATGATCCTCGAAGTGCAACATTCGGCCTCCTTTTATAGGCACCAAAAAGACTTGTGCCGGATGTCTTGCCGGGTTGCTTTGATCCGGCATGTATATTAAAAACGTGCGCGGGCTGTAACGGTCGAAACCGCTAGGGCGCGAAAAGTCACTTGTGCCGGATAGATTATATCCGGCACCATACCCGGCATCGAGTATTTGGATAATGGTAAATAACCGCTACCTTTTGGTGAACAGGTGTATCTTTTGATTATGCCGGATACATACTACGCGGCACCATGCCCGGCCTTGCTCTTTTAACTTTGCTTCTGTGCCGTGCATGAGGGATCCGGCTTCACATCCGGCAATACTTGGTTCCTGATGTAGAATTTCTCTCCTTGCACAGAAAACACACAAAACATAAGGCTGAACATATAAACTCATTTACATACAAAAATAACGTAAATACTGCCTATTCTAACCGTAATTTAACTAATATTATTACAGATCTAGCTTATAAAATATGATAAGTCTACGGCTTATCAATGTGGCTACGTGAGGTCTTAAGTAAAACAAGGCTGAATCAAAATGGGAATTATTGGTTTGTCATATGTCATTATTTTATGTTTTTGTCATGTTTTATTTGACCTCAAAAATTTGACCACAATTGTCTTCAAAGACCACTTGTTTTTGGTAATGGAGGGGACCTTAATGGGATGATTACTAAGCCTAGTGTATAGGAGATTAAACAAGACAATTATTTAGCATTTAATGAGCTTAATTATTGATTCTAATATTGTCTTTCCATGCAGGTGTGATCGGCCATAATGGAGCATATTGGCAGCTCCTAATTCAAGTAGTCTTACGGCTAAGGATGTCTTAGGAGGCTAGTTTAGATTTTGTTTATTGTAAACAAGATGATAATGTTAGTTTGGTATATGTCCCCATTAGACTAATTAATCAGCACTCAAGCTCCCCACTACCTGATTCCAATCGGCAATCACATGCCCATATATCAACTTGCTTAATTTGTTTAATTGCCTAGTCAAAGTATGACTAGATTTGCATTTAATTTCATTATCTTTATTTAAGCTAATCTTTATTGTTATCTTGCTGTTCTCTTGCAGGTCATACGATGGGTGAGGGCTCCAATTGACTGCAATGTTGATACATTAACAAATAATATAGGTAGGGATGAGTCATCATATCATATGACATATTTTTTGTTAAAACTAGTCAAAATAGACTATAAATGGCGCCCAAAATGGTGGTCAAATGGGACTGATTTTTCATTTGATTTTTGTTACACTATATTGTACTAAGATCATACTAATATGTGTAATAGGTTCCAGCATTTAATTGGTACATTTATATCATGGTAAAAGATGAAAGTTTTAAGGTAAAAATGCTGATTTTAGGTACCTTTTTGACCCAACAATCGCGCCCATTTTTACTATGAATTTAGTACTGGAATTAATTTATTTATATGGTCAATTTATCCCCTTTTAAGATTATCAACTCGTGGCTCCTCAAAAACTTCAAGGCAATTGCGTAAAACGCGTTTTTGTGACACCCGAAGGTGCATTTTTGTGCTTTAAGGATTTTCTGAAAAATAAGTAGTCGCTATGAGTTCCAAGTGTTTATTGACATTTTTTATAGTCAATAATAATATTTTAAGGTGTTACATTGAGTTATATGGGGTTATATCAACTCAGAACACAATTCCCGGGCTAACCGGGCAAAAAGGAGCGTTAAGAAATTCTCCCGAGTACTTTGTTTATTTTTGAGCAAGTAGCTCGTCCAATCTCTTTAGAATGATTAATAGTGATGTTAGGAACTCTAAGAATTAATTTTATAGGAGTTCGTGCCACCTCGGCACTCCTCCGGGGCATTCCCGAGGGTTTATGGGACCCCCTTAAGGCATCTCCTAGCACTTTGCGTTTAACTGAGAATTTAGCGTGAGGACTTCATCTTATATATAATAGAGTGTTATGGAGCATTTGGAATGAAGTGTAATGTTTTACTTCATCCTATAAGGTATTTCCGGGACTTTCGGGCCTTAAGGGCCTTTAAGGGAACTCCCGAGCCATTTGTATTTTTATTCAATTTTAGATGAGGTCTTGCGTTCTAAGGGTCATATAATGATCCTTGATTATCTTCATATGAAGTTTATAGCTTATATAACTTGTTTACTCAAGGTCGGACTTTAACGCACGTTTTTGACCTTAAAGAGTTTAGGTGCGTTTTTAACGCCTGAGAATTTTTATACTTTCTTAGGGTTTAATAATCCCCAAAATAATGTATATTTACCATTATTTAATTATTTAAATGTAGGGGTATTTCACCTTGTGATGATTTAGGAATGATCTAGTTTGTGTAACCTTCATGGTATTGAGTGGATTTGAGTGATAGGATGAAAGTTGTCTAAGAAGGGTATAGCATGGTTAAGGTAAATGAAGAACAATGTTAAGGTGTTAAAAGGATGGCAAGAAATGTATAGGTATGTACAAGTTTAGGAATGATGAGTAGTAAGTGTAAAGGAGAGGAAGTTACGCATGGAGATGCAATATGACTTTGAGAACTTTGAGAGGTTTGAGTAAAGGAAATGGGTATGCATAATGATGCTTGGGGAGTAGTTAAGATGGTTGTGAAGAAACACTATGGTTAGTTGAAGTTGTAGGAATAACTACTCCTTAGAAACCTAAGGAAAAATGTTACAAGTGTTAGGAATTTTCGTAAGAAATTGAGTGACAAGGTTGGTGATGATTGAGGAAGGTTTAGTGCATGTTTTAAGGTTTTTAAACATGTAGAAAACATGTGGAAAATTTGTGGAATGAGTGGGAAAAGAATGGGGTGAATTTGGAGTTCAAAATGAGTAGAAAAGCACTTTGAAAAATGGGGTCTGTTGTGGACCGCCCCTAGGGACTGCCCTTGTGGGGAGGTCCAGTTGAATTCTGCAGGACGAGTGTAGTTTCTGTTGTGGACCGCCCCTGGGGACCTCCCTAGAGGGGCGGTCCAGACTGGAGAGAATTTTTTTTAAAGGCTTCTAATGATGGGGGATTGGATGCTAATGGTTTTAGATGATGTTTAGGCCTTGTTTGGTGACATGTAAAGGCCTTAAAAAGTGTAAACAAGTGTTAGGTTGGATGTGAGAGTTGTGAACTTAAGATCACAAGAGTAAAATTAAGTATAACGGGATGACGGGGTTAACTATGGGCGCATTAGTTGTTAAACAATCATATTACCCCGATGTTAATGGAAGCAATTGTAATGTTACCAGTTGTTCGAGAATTATTCGAGGAACATAAGAGGACACAATAGAGTGTACCTTGGTGACAGGTATGGTTTTCTTGTAGCCTTCTTGCTAACGAGGTGTCCCTCGGCTTATGTGTTATTTGTTTATGTGTGCCAACTAAAAAAGATAAAGCATGCAACTGGTATATTATGTTGTTGTGTGATTGTGATACACTAACACAACTTACCATGAGAACTTACTAACAATGTTTAGAAAAGAATTGTGTGAGAATAAGGAACACTCCCAAATATTGTTTTATTAGTAACCGAAAGTGGTTAACTAACAAACATTAACTTTGAGACTTCTACTAACTAGAACTTGGGGGGAGTGAGGAATCCGGAATGGTTCGGTCATGCATGTGTTAAGTAGGAGGTTGGTATCCTTTTCAGGTTCCGGCTTTCAAATATGACTTATCTTTGGACTCGTCGCCTAGAGTCGACATAAAGACTCGGTTACCTCGATTTCTGTTCGAGGTGGGAGGCATTACTGAGATGGTGTGGTGGGATCTACCTAAATCCCAACTAATTCTAACAAATATTGTTTATGTAAACCAATGGAGCTGATAACTCATTGGTTAGGATTACTTGACCCGATAAGATAAACAATGAATTAAGGAACAACCATTCTAATTAAATAACGGTTGTCTTAATTGAGATAAGATCTGAGATAAGATTTGAGATAAAGTACAACCAATTCTAATTAAAGAACAGTTGTCTTAATTGAGATAAGACCTGAGATAAGATTTGAGATAAAGTACAACCAATTCTAATTAAAGAACGGTTGGTACATTAAGACTGAGATAAGGATTAAGATTGAGGTAAGATAAGAATGGACTGAGATTAAGAGGTATCATGTTCTAAGGAGTTAAAAGACTAACTCACTTACTAAGGGAACACTTTTAAGTCGTTCATTGTGTTTGAACTTTGATTGTTCATATGTGGCTTGTTGTTTATTGCACTTTGTATTTATGTTGTGCATCTAATCAACTTCATGCTATCAACAATTAGTCGTCGTAGCCCCGTTAGCTTGGGGGCTATAAGTGAAATACCCCTAACTTTTAAATAATTAAATAATGGTAAATAAATATTATCTGGGGGATTATTAAACCCTGAGAAAAGTATATAAACACTTGGGCGTTAAAACGCACATAACCTCTTTAAGGTAAAAAACGAGCGTTAAAGCCCGACCTTAAGCTAACCAAGTTATATAAGCTGTAAAGCTCATAGTTAATCAAGGATCATTTTATGACCTTTAAAACACAAGTCCTCAGTTAGAACTGGGTAAAAATACAATATGCCCAGGAGTTTCCTTAAGGGCCCCTAAAGGCCCGAAAGTCCCGGAAATACATTATTAAATAAAGTAAAGCATTGCACTTTATTATAAATGCACTATAACACTTTAACAAACATATAAGATGAAGTTCTCATGCAAAAATCTCAGTTACATACAAAGTGCTCGGAAGTTCCCGATGGGGGCCCCATAAAGGCCCGGGAATACCCCGGAGGAGTGCCGAGGTGGCACGAACTCCAATATAATTAATTCTAAGAGTACCTAAAATCATTATTCAACATCCTAAAGAGGATTCTAGAGCCACTTTCTCAAAAATAAACAAAGTTCTTGGACGAATTTCTTAACGCTCCTTTTTACCCCGGGAGTGTCCCGGTAGCCCGAAAATTGAGTTCACAAAAATGCGTTCTACGCAATTACCTTGAAGTTTTTGAGGAGACACGAGTTGATAATCTTCAAAGGGGATAAGAACATCTAAATCAATTAATTCCAGTACTAAATTCATAGTACAAATGGGGGCAATGTTTGGGACAAAAGGTACCTAAAATCATCATTTTTACCTTAGAACTTTCATCTTTTACCTTGATATAAATGTACCAATTAAATTCTGGAACCTATTACACATATTAGTATGATCTTAGTACAATATAGTGTGACAAGAATAAAATTAAAAATCAAACCCATCTGGTCCATATTGTAGGCGCCATTTAGGGTATAAATTGACTAGTTTTAGTTCAAAAATTTGTCTTATGGAATGATGAATCATCCTATCATGTATTATATAATAAGGTATCAAGTAATTGCTGTCAAATAGAGCTCATCCACTGTATGACCTGCAAGAGAACAGCAAAGGAAATAGATTAAGAAAAGAAATGAAATTAAAATATGCTACTAGATCTAGCTCTTTTGTACTAGGCTATAAACAAATGAAACAGCCATGTTACCACCCTTGTGCTGCCGATTTGGACCAGGAAAATAAGGAGCTTGATGGCTATACTTTAGTCAAAAGAATACACCACCTAACTAGCATGATCTCTTGCCTAATATAAACCAAAAACCAATTGTCTTGTGGCAGCCTTCATTACCGAATTCAAGGAGAAGAAAGAGGAATTGTTTGCTCTATAATTAATCAAATAATACACTAACCTAGCTAGCATGTTCTCTTGTCTCAAATCAAACAAAAATCAATTGAAATGTACATCCTATGCAGCCGAGAATCATAAGGAAAAGGAAGAAAGATTAGCATGTTAATTGCCATAGAAAAATCAAAAGAAGACATGTACCTACCTTGTCTTGTCTTCTTCTTTCAATTATCAAACAAAGTTATTCCAATCACCTTGCCAATCAGCCGTAAGTTTGTCTAATGGAGCGACTTTTGTAGTCAGATTTTGAAGTCAAATTAATCATAAACAAGTCATAAAATAATATCTTGAATCATACTAATTATTCACCATTTGATTCTTTGCCTTTCTTGCCTTAAGACCTCACGTAGCCTTTCATTTCCCTTTGCCCTCATGCACCGAATTGGTAAGCATTCTCTTGCTCTCTCTTTTCTTCTTCCTTAGCTAGTTTATTTCCTTAGAGCTTCAAAGCTCCACTAATGGTGTTCTAAGTTCTAACACCATTTTAATGTAATTTTCCTAGTTAAATCTACTAAGTCTTGAAGCAAGAAATCATCCTAGCAATCCTTGCTATTTTCACCAAGCATAAGTGTTCCAAGGAGGTTCCTAGATTCAACAACAACACAAGGAACAACAAGATCAAGTTAAGGTATATTTTCATGTTGAAAATCCTAGCAAAAATGCCTAAGTCATTTCCAAAAATTTATGAACTTCTAAACCTATATTCTCTTCATTATTTCATGAAGGAAATTTAGATCTACAACCATCTCAAGGTCTACGAAAATTCCTTGAAAAATTCCTAAGGTAAACTTTTGTAAACTACTCCAAATCTTATTTATAAATCCTTCTTAGAAGTTTAACAAATGGATCTCCTAAATATATTCAAGGAGGCCGAATTTTCTTCATCAAAATAGCATTTGGAGAGCTTGGAATTCAAGGAGAAATCAAGTACAAGAATTATCTTGATTTAAGGAGTAAGTTTATATAATTAAGGTTTATTAAGTTTAAGCTTGATTTAAGCTTCAAACTTTGGTATAAAAATTATGTATAAGCCTTAGTAATATTAAGGCCGAAAATATTGAGTTAAAATGTCAAGAAAAATAATTTATAACATATAAGGTAAGGTTATTACCTTAAGGTATAAATTGGTGTCACAAAAATTAATTAAGATGCATATATATATATAAACTGAATTGTCAAGGAATAAAATGTTCTATTTTGAGTTTATAACCATTCTAGGTCATTAGCATAATTTTTAGAAGTGTCATATGGCTTATATACATTTATATGTATATATTATAAGGTTTAAATCTAGTTTTAAAACCATATAGTAAATGTATATTAAAGCCGAGAATGATATGAGAATATTGGTGATTTTTGAAGTATATAAGTATATTAACTTATATTATAAATTTTGGGAGTATTAAAAATAGCTACAAGTATTTATATGGCTCGTTTAATAAGTTATGTGGTTAAAATGTGAATTTTGAAAAGTTTGGAGTACAAATAACAATTGCCAAGAATTAAAGGGTTAATTTGGTATATTTATGTTATAATATAAGGTAGGAATTAATATTATGAATTTTGGTGAATTTAAATAAGTGGTTAATTGTTAAAATAACATTTTATAAAGTTTTGGGACTAATTTGTAATTATTGGAAAGTTTGGGAGTGAAACTGAATTACATAAGATTTTATGGGTATATTAAAGTATTAGTTATGAAATTAAGTCTTGGTCAAAGTGTTGACCAAAAACTTTGGGTTAAAATGATTTATGACATAAAATATTAAGTTTATAAAAGTTTAAGGGTGAATATATAATTTAAGAAAATATATTTATGAAACCGAATTAAACAAGGGGTGAAAGTATAATTTGTAAAAGTATAAGGGCCTTTTCGGTATTTTAGGAAAATTAAATATTAAAACTATAGGTTATAAGTTAATATGTAACTTATATAAAGTTTTGGGGTTAAATTGTGAATAAGGGGAAGGTATATATTAAAACCGAAAGTGTAAGGGATTTAATTGTAATTTATAAAAGTTAGTATATATATTTGTAAATACCGAAAGATAAGTGGTTAGTTAACAATTTATAAAAGTTATGTGGTCATTTGATAATTTATAAAGATTAATACAATTGTTTTGCAATTACCGAAAGTTAATATGGATAATTAGTAAATTATAAAAGTTATATGGTTATTTAGTAATTTATAAAAGTTGGAGTATTTGAATTGTAATTACCGAAAAGATATATGTGGTTATTTGGTAAATTACAAAAGTTAATGTGTCCAAAATATAAATACCGAATTTATAAGGCTATTTGGTAACTTATGAAAGTTATTGTGTCCAACTTATAATTACAGAAATTAATAAGGTTGGTTTTAAAATTTAATAAAGAAAGGAATTAAAACTAGGTGATATAATGTATTATGGTATATTATGGAGTATAATATAAAGTTTATAAAATAATGGTGGTTATAATAAAAATGACTAAAGGATATAATATAAAGAATAAGTGGAAACAATCATGAGTATATAATTAAGGAAATGGAAATATACTACAAGTGGAAATTCATTATCACATGTGGAGACCACATAAAATAATGAACTATCTAGAACCACTGTTAATTAACAGGGGGAAATAAAGAACATACAGAGTTAGTATCCTACGAGTATAAACTCTACAGTGACAGTACTGTAATGCTTAATGAATAGTGGTATTAATATTACCCGGTATTGCATGTTTATATAACAGCGTACGGGAAAGAACTACTGAACAGGAATTTGTCAAGCTAGCAGTTATCACGGTGAACGGTATGTTAATTGTGTGGTCTGAATGTCCTAAGGATTTTCCTAAGGTCCAGACGTTGTGTGTTTGATTGTTAAGAATGATATCTGTGATTTTATGTATATGTTATTGTATACTGTATTGCTCAAGACTGTTGCGTTCTTTTGTTACGCGAACATCTTATGACTGGAAGTTTATACATCTAAACTAGAACAAGACTAACTGACCTTTAGGTATTATTGAACTTAACTGATGGTCATCTATTATAGTCTTAACTCAAGGATTGATTATTGTATCACTAACTAAAGGGCTAACTTATAAAGAGAGGAATCCAGACTGTTTCGACTTTCTGGTTGCGCATCGTGATCACTACGAGAGACTTCAATGGGGAGTCACTCAAGGGAATCCATCAGTCACATTCGAGGATGGCGGAGGGCACTGCCGTTGGTGCACAGGTTCGACCGGATCGGTCAATATATTATCCAGGGCCATAAGGTCAGCTGGTAACGGTTCCTTTGTAACCCAGGGGACTATCGTCCATTAAAATGTTATTAAGGGTTGTCTTGACATGAGGCCTGAGGTGGAAATTAATTGGAAAAGGTTAAGTGATTGGTTTAAAGGATAAGGGCCAGGTGGCCAACTAACTAGTACAGTTTAATACGCGTATCTTGTTGGTTAACATTATGGATTATTGTTGTGTGATTATTGGTTATTGTTAAGGATTACTGATGTGTGATTATTGGTTATTGTTATGGATTATTGATGTGTGGTTATTGGTGTTGTGTACTATTGTACATTGATGTTTACAGTTGAATTGTTATGTGAGTGTTTAATGTTTACAGTTATTACTGTTATTATTGTAAACCGGCATTTCATGTAAAGAATCTAATATCAAGATGGCTAAAACGACTTAAGGAATATAGATGATTTAAGACTACATTTATCATACCAGCATTTCGATTGCTGAGCCCTTCAATGGGCCAAACATTCCAGGTTATTGAAGAAGACTCAAGCCGGAGTGCGGGACACGGGGGTAGCTGATGTGTTTTCAACAAACACCTTTGGTTTTGTTTTCTATTGTATTAAGGAGGTTGTTGTATTCAGTTAGTTGCTCATTTGGTTGGATTTGGTTTGTAATAATTAGAGTGCTCAGTATCTGTTCATCACAAGAAAATTCCGGAAAACGGGCCCGGTTAGTGAATAGTATCAAAACCGTGTAAAATAACGAGTGTTTTCTGTAAAAGACGAAAAACACTCCAGCTAGTATTACAGAGGGGGCCGGTTTTTACTGGTGTAAACAGCTCTCTCTCACACACACACAAGTAACAAATAAGTAAATCAAATAAAGCAAAAAGTAAAAAGTACAAAAGTAAATAACCCCCTATCTCCTCTTATTCTCTCATTTCTCTTCTCTCTCTCCAACTCCCTTCCCCCTCTCACGATGGAACCCCCTCTGCAGCTCTCTTCTTCCTTCCTCCCCTCTTGTTGGCGATTTCAAAGCCCTAAAGGAAGCTCCCATGGCTTCCTCACTTTCTCTCCATGCTCTAACTCCATTTGAGCTCCAAATGTAAAATAAAACACATATTTGAACTCCCCTCATCCTCCTCTACATTTCTATCTTTTCAAAATTCGAAAAGAATGAGTTTCATCTCCATGGGTTTTCCCCATTTGAAGAGAAAAGAACACCATCATGGAGCTAGGAGTCTCCTCTTTCCAACAAGGTAAAAATCTCCATGAAAGACCTCACTTTTCTCCATCTCTTGGTATGGCCGATTTTTGGTCTCTCTTTTACCTTGTT
Source organism: Limonium bicolor (assembly GCA_023374045.1). NCBI lineage: Eukaryota > Viridiplantae > Streptophyta > Magnoliopsida > Caryophyllales > Plumbaginaceae > Limonium > Limonium bicolor. The sequence goes on from CM041778.1 coordinate 120,131,870, forward strand.
TTTCTCTTGCTTTGGAGCATTGTTCAACCCTCCAATGGTGGAGTAATTCCCTTCTTGATTCAAGAGTGAGAATCCCTCTCAAAGATCTCCTAAGGTAAAACCCTAACTTGTGCTCTAAGCCTTTCCATGGGATTAGAATTCTCTAAAGGTTTAGAAGAGTAATTAAAATGCATTTTTTGTGTTCTTGGGTGTTGGGATGGAGTTTAACAACTCCATTCCCATTTGACCGATTGGTACAAGGAGGAGAGGAAGAGAAGAATTGGAAAGGAGAAAAGAAAATATAAGCTCAAGGTAAGAGCTATTTTAATGCTCAATTTAATGCACTAGTGTAATGGGAATGGGTGAACAAATAAAAGAACCTAAACTATTGTACTAAGTATTGTAGTTATGAATGTTTGAGTATTTGTGAGCAAATATGTGGATTTGTAGGCCTTAGAGCCAAATGAATGATATATGTGTATTAGTATTGCTATTTGAGGAAGTAATGATGTATTGGTATGATAATTGAGGAGATATGGGTGTATTAAGATTCTTGTATGAGTGCTGATAGAACCCTTGTGGTTTGGCTAGAATAGGGATGAAGTTGAAGAGAAAAGGTAGGTGTGGATAAGTAAGGAAAGTAGGTGAACTATGGCGAAATTTTAGTAGGAATTGTGTATTGGGAATGACTTGGGTGAAAGGGAGAACCAAGGAATGTATTGGGGTTAGTAGAGATGGATAATGACCATGGATTGGTAATTGGAGAATGAGGATAAAGTATATAAAAATCTGTAGCAAGAAGTGATAGAAATGTATTGGAAAAGCTAGGAAAAATTAGAGTGCAAGATGTAGTGGAATGGATGTTGGACTTGGGTATAGACATGGTGATTGCTTGGAATTAAATTTGGGATACTAGTAATGGTATTGGTAGTAGAAGTATTGGATGTGAGGATTGAGTTATAAAATCTGTAGCATAAGTGTGACAAAAACTGTTACAAGTGTTGAAGGGAGTGAGGAAAAATTGTGTATATGGATTTAGAAATGAGTAAGGTATTTGGGGGATGAACCAAGGCAATTTTGAGGGCCTAAGTAGTGTTAAAATATGTGGCATTACATGTAGGAAGATTGGGGAAGCAATGGGTAAAGTATAGAACTGAAAACAGAATTTAAAACTGAAGTACTGGGCCGGACCGACCTTGGGACCGAACTTGCAAGGTCGGTCGAGCCCAGAATTACAAAGACGGGAAACCTTCTGGAATAGACCGGACTTGCGACCGGACATGCAAGTTCGGTCGGACCAGAAAATTCTCCCGTCTGAAACCTTCTGGAATGGACCGAACTTGCGACCGGACTTGCAAGTTCGGTCGGCCAGAAAAATTCCGCAGATGAAAGCTTCTGGAATGGACCGAACTTGCGACCGGACTTGCAAGTTCGGTCGAGATAGAAAATGTCCATACTGATAGCTACTGGAATGGACCGGACTTGCGACCGACCCTGCAAGTCCGGTCGAGTAAAAAAAAAATGTTTTATTATATGATTATAGTAATCATATATATATATGCCTATACCTATATATGCATATATGTAGTAATACACCATTAATGAAGTAGTAATGGTAAGAAAGTAAGTATATGAGTAGGAAAACAAGAGTAGAAAGTAACCAAGTAAGTTGAGGGTATGAGAACGTTAAGTACACCGGGATAACGGGGTAAGTATGGGAGTAGTAATTATTTGTGTATCGTAATAGTATAGTATTAATAATAATGTTGGAACATTATCAGTGGAACAAGTGTGAACCAAGGAACGAGGGAACACACGTGTTAAAGCTAACTCCGGTGAAAGGTATGATTTTCTCATGCCCCGTATGCTAACCGAGTTACGTTGATTTGTGTGCTGTATGCCGGCTAATCAAGACTAAAGCATGAAAATGGTTTATTGCCTTCATTGTATGTCTTGATGTATGTTGTGTGAGCTAACCCTTCATGTTTGACCGTGTGGCTTCATTTAGTGTGTAGTACGACTCATAGATGAGTCTTGTTTTGTAGTGACGCGTAGTAAGAGTCACGTTATGAACTAATGGAAATGTAGCAACGCACTAAACTATCGAATCAATAACGATAACGCAACCCAATGAACTCACTAGAATGTGAGGGAGTGTACGGGAGTAATAACCTCCCGATAACGGTAGGAGAACCGAAATGAATGATCCACAATTAATAAGTAGTGGAAGTATACAAATAACCTCTAATAGAGGAATTAATCTTGGTGCAACACATGAACCATGAGTGTAGTAAAGAATGATGAGGGATCTCCAAACCCCTTAGCAATTAGTCGACCCATTATGAGAGGACCCGACTGATGTAAGGATGCCCCGAACGAGAGAGTATTCGATATGTTGGGGAAACCCTTAAATCTGAGGATACTAGACGGTGGTAATTCCCTAAGCTAGCAGAGGTTATCGAGAGAGATACTTCTAGGCTAATCCATGAGATTGTATTATACTCTGAGAGAAGAGTGTTGGGAATTCGAGTAGTCCGGTAAAACGGATATTTGAGTATTTGAGGAGCTAAGCGTATAGCCCTCGCATTGTAGGTCCGGTGGCGAGTCTTCTGTATGACTCCGCCCAGAGACCAAAGTATTGAGTATTGCGTATGTATGAGTAAGTAATGAGTACTGAGTAAGAAGTGAGTATGAGTACGTAATGAGTATCGAGTATTGAGTATGTATGAGTAAGTATTGAGTACTGAGTACGTATGAGTAAGTATGGAGTATTGAGTAGCAAGTATACACAAGTATAGTAACGAGTACAGAGTAAGGATCGTGTACGAGTAGGATACCGAACATGGAGTGATGAGTATACAAGAGTAAGGAGTGAGTATGAGTAGAGTAACGAGTAATGCAACGAAGAGTATTGAACAAATAGCTAGTATGACGGTTGACTATCGAATTGTCTTCCTTAGTAAGTATTGAACCTTGTATGTGTATGTAGGTATTGTGAATGTATTGTTGTAGCATGAGTATGTATGGATGCATGTAAAATGAACTCCATGTATATCCGACCCAAAGTAGTCGGCGTACCGCGGTTAGCATGCGGTATATGCGAATTTCATGCGTAGCGTAAGCTGACCCCCTCGGGGGACCGTTTTTAGTGTGCAGGTACCCGAAGCTGATCACCGTTCGAGAGAGTAGGACGGGGACTGCTACGTAAGCATGGGTAGTTGTATAGTAGGGATTGGTACTTGTATTGTAAGGCGAATTCGGAAGTTTAAACTGTATCGGTAATTTAAGGATTGTAGTGTACTCGGTATAGTAATGTATTGAAGTTGTAATTGGATTTTGGGTAAGTAAGCAATGGGAAGTATTGTATTGTGTAGAGTACTCGGTATGTTCATATTCATCAACCGATAGTATGTAGTATTGTAACTCGCCTTGTTAGTCACGTGGGTGACTAACGGCATTGTACACCCCCGTTGAGTATGTAATGTCCGCTGCGAAGGTAAGTATTGTACAGTAATGATGGTATTAGCGGTAGGGGTGTTACAGCATGAGGAGTTGAGATTGTTGGAAGGAGTAAGGATGCCTTGTTACTCACAAGGGTGAGTAACGGTGTGTAACACCAAGGTAGATAGTTTATTTTCCGCTGCGAATTATTATTTATTATGCTACGACTTGCGACGTTATTACAGGTTTAGGATTAGGGGTGTTACAAAAAGTGGTATCAAAGCGTAGTTACGCTCTGATGAAAGATACTGAGTCAAGAATATGAGCATAGGACATTTGGGAATACGGGAAACGTCTGTGAGGATTCGTGACCTAGAAAATTTAGGAATATCTTTATTGCTAGTGGTTAACTTTCTTGTATATTTGTGGTTGTGTATGTAAAACGGTGTAGCAACCGAGTAGTAATAATAATACACTATAGATGTCGACAAGAGGAAGACCACGTGGAGGCAGCAGTGGACGCGGTGGCGAGACACCAGCGGATGTTCCAGAGGTACCAGGCCTAGCAGCAGCCATGGCGGCCTTCACGCAGCAACTAGGAGCTCAACTTACGGGAGCCATACCCCACCCGCCGCAGCTCAGGGAAACCAACTGGTTGAAGAGCATTGCAGACGCGAGAGTACCGACTTATTCAGGGGAACCGGACCCCGCCGCACTGGAGAAGTTCATTGTGGAGCACCAGAAGGCGTTCAAGGCTGCCAGAGTTCTAGAAGACCAGAAAGTCGACATTGCCGCGTACAACCTGAAGGAAGCATCTGACATTTGGTGGCGGTCAGTGGAGGGCCACAGTAGAGCTACACCGGACTTTGGATGGACAGCGTTTGTAGAAGTGTTGCGGGAGAAGTACTACCCTGAACACCTAAAGCAGAGAAAAAGGCAGGAGATCGAGACCTTAATCCAAGGGAGTCAAACAGTTGACCAGTACTATGCACGGTTCACCAGTTTGTTAGACTACATACCAGGAGTCGACTATTCCGACACTGTGAAGACTCAAAAGTTTAGGGGAAGAGGCACAGGAAGAAAGAAGAGAAAGAGTACTGAAGGAGATGATGGTGGAGCAACCTCTGGCGGTTACTACAAGAAGGGGAAGATTTTCTTTGAAAAGAAGAAGGGGCGGAAGGATTTCCATGGTCAGAAGATGAAGGAGCAGGTCCCTCATCTGACCGGCCCAGCTATTGATGCTCAGCCATTAAGATCAGCACCACCTAGAGGCAGTAAGCCAACCCAACGTCACTATTATTGTAAACGCTGTGGAAAGGATCACCCAGGAGTAGATTGCTCAAGAAGGAAGGTGGAGTGTCGCTATTGCAGAAAGGAAGGTCACAGGGAGTATGAATGCTTTTCCAATCCACGGAGCCGAGTATACAAGGGAGCTAGAGGTTCATAGAGAACACCAGCTATCGTGGCGGGAGGACCAAGAGGAGACCAGACGCCGTAGAACAACACCTATACTAGAGGACCGGCAGGACAGCCATCCTCATCCGGGAGTCGGAAGGGAAAGGAGATAGTTCCATGAAGAAATACCCTGTACACAGTGGGAACTTCAGGCGCTGAAGCTAGCGCTCAGCGCGAAACCGGTAAGCCTAGAACCTAAACCAAATGCATGATGCTTAAATGTGTGTTATAATTATCAGTCGATGAGACTTGTATGTGTTAGTAAGAATCAAAAATTTAGAGAGACCTAACTTAGATAACCTCTCACCTAATAAGATACTTCGACATTTGTTTTCTCTTACCTATGAGACCGAGTCACCTGAGCCTATGTGCGAAGGTCGGAATATCCAGAGGCATAATGCCAAGTACTTCGACCT
>CM041778.1:120137660-120179177 GCA_023374045.1 Limonium bicolor
GCAAAAGAAGAGAGGTGCCACGTGGGCTGAAGGCTAACAAGGGCCCTCCTACAAAACCGGTGGATTCAATCAGTTCAACCAACCTCATGGAAATTGGAAGAATGACTTCACCACGCTTACGGTAGCCATTTGGTGAAGTCATATTGTAACATAACCACACACTGGAAGCAAGTGCCTCTCAAGCTTGAAGGATACTATGTTTGAGCGTCTCAGGTAAATCTCTACATTATTACTATGATCTTTTGTGAAATAATAGAATATTTATGTTTACTTTACTAACTGAATGATCATGTATGTAGTCTCGTTTCTCCGTGGATCCCGCACTTAAAAAGGATGTGCTATCAGGATGTCGAAACAGTTCCGGGACCACAAGAATAAGTTGGCTGACAAGTTCATCTACAAGATGCCTGATCCAGAAGATCCAGATGATCCAGATCATGGTGGGGGTGAGAGACCACCATGGGAGGTTTACGAGGGCATCACCGAAGAGCAATGGGTACAATTTGTTGAGTCACGTGTCACACACCGGAGTTCCAGGTGCACTTTATTGTCATACATACATAAATTACTCTTAATTTCTTATGTTTTTGTGTTCAATTTCACTAAACATGATCATATTAATTTATGCAGGCTCTCCGTGCAAACAACAAGCAAATGCTAAGAAGAATCTGTACCCTCACCACTTAGGTGGAAAAAGTATTGCTCAAAGGGTACCAGAATGGGAGCAAAAGGGATATCTGCCCACGGATGGCTCATTGGATGCCAGTGGCAGAAGAATGAAAGTGTGGGAGTTAAGCCACATTCCGAAGAACTCTACTCCCGAAAATCCTCAATACGATGATGCCACGAGAGCAGTTATTGCTCAAATGGTAAGTGATATCATTTCATTTTTAGTCAACTGTTCATTTCATTTGTATATGAACTTATGTTAAACTAATAACTGTATTTGTGTGTTGTATTAGGGTGAATTAAGCTCTCAGCTCACCCAGGGCACCTGGACCTCACAGAGGAATGATGATCCTCTTACACGCGCTCTTGGTAAGAAGGATCATCCAGGTCGTGCCATTGGGTTTGGTGGGCACGTTGGTATCCGCCAGGCATTTGGCGTACCCGGGTCCAGAAGTGCACAGGGAAATGATTAGCTACGAGGAGCACCTGAGAGATGGCTGAGATGGAGCAGAGGATTATCGACGCGCGACGAGAGGATCGCTCAGGCTATGTCAAGGATTGAGACACAGAAGCATGCAGCCAAGAGGTTTCTCGACCACCAGTTGAGTCACCCATTCAGCATCAGAGTTCACCGGTAGTGGAAGTAGTGTCCACTCGGTGATCCGTTTCCCTATGCATCTCTAAAGGTTAGACTACATTTCAATTGAGTACATGACGATTAAGATTTTTCATTGATCACTAATATCATCATAGAGGAATTCACAATTTTTATCTAAACAAGTTCCACATAACACTCAGGCACCCACTGAGTGCCATCTGTTTTTACAAATTGGAGTAGAAGAGGTCATGGTGGCATGGGGAAAACTTTTCCCTTCAGTTCCAAGTGATATTGTGCACGGTGAACCACTCCGACATTACCATGCACGAGTGCTTCTGGACGAATTTGTTGCAGAGCATGGTGACGTCTTTTACCGGTGCCGATCCCACAAAGACGTACCTTGCGTTCCGCACAAACTGCGACAGTGCAGTGGCCAGCACGATTGGTCAACTCCCTGGGCAGGTATTTACTCTTAACCGTTGCTATAAAACTATTGATGTACCACCTTGCATCCATATACTTAATTAGTTAATATCATAGGATATGAGCCGACCAAAGACTGATAAGGGAAAAGGAAAAGAATTGCTGCACCTGTGCAATCAAAGGCATCCACAAATTTCGTGCTTAGACCTAATTTGGTGGAGAAAAGAATATTGGCCGGCTTGTCGACTAATAGATTCTGCATCATCGTTGCTTATCATGTGTTGCTTACCACCTTCTCATTGTGACCCTCAGTGGAAGATCACGAGCGGATATTTCACTATCAAGTTCAAGGAGAAGATATACATCGATTTGGGATGTATATGTCCGACTTCGAGGAGTGCTTCAGGAGGGATTGGTTGAATGTGTCGATTATCAAGTCAGCCGCCATGTGAGTGACTTCTACCTTTTATTTTATTTTGATTAATCATTGATCGGTGATGAATTAGATGTTTGAATAAAAAGTTAATGACTAATGATATTGCCTCATAGGTGGGTGCATAATAAGGCGATCAATGTCTATGAAGATCACAGATTCGGATTCCTGTGTCCTGCTATGTGCAGTGAAGTCCAGATGACAAGTGATATGGAAGGCCTTATGCAATATATGACGAATGCCATCTTTGAATGTTCTAACAAGTCATTTATTATGCTGCCATATCATTCAGGGTATGATATTTGACTATTTCTCTTAGTATTATCTAAAACATATAGTTTGTGTTAGTTGTTTAATGATTTCAACACATTGTGTAATTTGTGGACAGTCGACATTGGTCATTGCTTGTGCTGGTGATGTTGAAGCACCCACGAATCTTGCAATTTGACTCACTTGGTAAGGGTGCCAAGAGACCGAAGATCTCCACCGCAATACTGGGGTAATTAGTTTGTTATCGTAAACAACAATTATTATTACTTAACATTTACTGTTTCATAACTTGCTACTGATGCTTAAAACTAAATATATTGCTGATATAGTTCCATGAGAGCTGCATTATCTCTCCAGAATAAAACAATGAAGAGTAACATCCCTTGGAACACTGTCAAGGTACTCTATTAATTGATAAATTTGTGTGATAATGTTTAAACTTGTTTATAACTGTCAATATGTGTGTTTGTATAGTGTCCGGTGCAGCCTGGGGGTTCAGAATGTGGATACTATGTCATGAGATTCATGAGTGACATAGTAGGAGCGTCGAACCTTTTACCAGAGCACTCGTTAGACAAGGTAACATTCTTTGAAAGTTTCAGTTATGCTCTTTACATGTTGTTAGACTTGTACGTTTTAGATTAATGTTCATTTTTTTCAAGGCTTACGAAGAAGTGTTCAAAGGTGGTCAGTATGATGATGCTCAAATTGTTGAGATGCTTGAGGAATGGTCGGAGTTCGTCTGCACAAGTTTAATGAATTGATGATCATGAAGATGTTTTGTGAACTTTTTCGAGTATGTAATTGTAACTCTGTACACTTGTGGATGGTGTAATGGTAGATTTGAATTGTAATGTGTTTTTTATTTGTAATGAAAGTGTGTAATTAAGTGTAATTGCATTGGTTTTGTTAACTCTCAAATTGTGGTGCGTCGTTGGTATTAATTGGGAGCTTTTATAACTTTTTAAATGTGTGCTGGAGCTCCCTGTGTGGATGAAGCTTTATTACAGGTCTCATTGAACCAAATGCGGTGAATATATATATATATAAGCTGGGATGGAAAAAAACAAAAAAAAGGGTCTATTTCGGCGGTTCTAAGTTTAGAACCGCCGAAATAGATACAAAAATATGCCTATCTCGGCGGTTCTTAGAGAAACCGCCGAGATAGACCCATGGGATTGACCGATGCTGAGATTGACCATGAGTCTATCTCGGCGGTTGTTCTCTAAGAACCGCCGAGATAGGTACACCTATTTTGGCGGTGCTCATTTCGGCGGTTCACAACCGCCGAAATAGGCCCATTGGAACCACCGAAATAGGCCTTTTTTCTACTAGTGTCTGGTGACCTCGAGGTTCTTAGCATACTCGAAATGATTTAGGAAAGCCTCGCAAACCTCCTCGTAGGTTTTGGTATTCATCTTCTGAGTGAGATACCAACGCTGAGGAGTCTCGTCTAGATAGCGTGCGAAAACTTTGGCTTTTTGCATGTCGTTGAGCCCCAAGATGGACATTTCTCGGTCGAACACAGCCAAATGAATCTATGGATCCGAGGAACCCTTGTACAAAGCGAGTGTGGGAAGTTTCAACTTTGGGGGAAGATCAACTTCGGGATACGACGCCGTGGAGAAATAATCGAAGCCAGCTGGTTTGTTGACTTTCTCTATGCGCTCAATCCTTTTAAAAACCCTTTTAACCTCTGTAGCTAGTTGGTTGTCAGGAACATCCGTCCCCACACGTGTTTGAGGATCTTGGGCCCTAACAGAGTCAATCTCGGTGTAACTACAGTTAAGATTTTTGTCCACAAGCTTTTCCAGAGTGTGCTGATTTGTCTCCTGGAGATTAGCCTTACTCCTCAATTCCTCGACAATGGACTCCAAGACCTTGCACCTTTGCTGCACAGCGGCCAACTGGGCATCCGTGTTGATCGGATTTCCTCCTTCTCCATATCTGGATTCGGGCTTGCCTATTTCCAAGAAGTCCATTATTAGCTAGCAGGAGGAAGTGGGTTGAAAGACACTAAGGTGAGAATGACACTTTACAAGGTAGATCGGAACAGGCTTAGTCTGAAAGCAAGTGGGCCATAATACCTAGAAAATGAGGTGTTTGGGCTGAAGTATCTTTCAGACTATGAACTGGAATTTGGACTGAAATCTAAACATATGGCTTTGATTGGGCCTGAGAGGTGACACCTAGATCTAGGGTTTTGGGTTAGGGTCATGATAAGAAGTCTACCTAGACTAGAATGAGCCCTTGGGCCGGAATATGTTTGGGCCTGAAGTAAAGCACATAGGCTGGAATGGTCCCTAAGTCACAAATGGGCCTAACTTTCTTTGGGCCAGAGAAGATGGTTGCTAAGCCAAGGAAGGTTTTATTTTTAGGACTTGTGAGTAATTTCAAGTTCAGGTGAATTTCTTTTTTATGGGCCTAGAACTAATTGGATAATTCAAATTGGGCCAGAAGAGAAATCACCTAAATCTAAACTTTTGGGCTGAAGCCCGAACAAATAACTCACACATTCAAATCAAGCAAGGCCTTTGGGCCGCAAACAATAAAGCCGCGATATCGGGTTGGGCTGAGTTGATGTAGGAAAAGCTCCTATCAATTTCTAGGCCGGGTAGTGGGCCGACCATGCAAGTAAACAAGGCCCACACAAATTCAACATGTCCTCACTAGACGTTAAAATCAAACCGGGTATGGATCGATCCGGAGAGGTGCTTGGGGCATGGGCCCAGGTCGCCACAAAGGAATAGGGCTTGCACGTTATTCTCTTTGGGCTTCCCCACTTTTTTCACATCACCTGAAGGTGTGCGTCTATGGTCGGGTCTTTGACTGACCAAACAATGGGCTAGGTAAGGATACTGCCAGGAAAATACTAGGGGCTAAAGCCCAGGTATTAAGGGGGTGTGGTACACCCTCCTCTTTTCCCCCACTTATTCACATCACCTAAAAGGTGTGACTCCATGGCAGGGGACCCTCAAACGGGTCCCGGAGTGAAATCGGTTTGTGTGGACCCTCGCTCTCATATGATGCAAAGGTGCAGAAATTAAAGTGCACACAAAAGTAAACAAACAAAGTAATAAAGCCATAAATAAATAATTTCGAGTTAAGCCCTCTCTCATAAAGTTAAACAAGTTAAAATTAAGAATTTTGTCCCCAGCAGAGTCGCCAGTCTGTGAGCCTCGATTTTAAACCCTATCCTATGTTGATTAGGATCTAGCCGGGTTTTAGGTCCACTTATAACCTAAGGTTAATAACTATGTCATACAACAATAATTATTAAAAACCTAGGCTAGCTCACTGGAACCTATTATGAGTCGCCACCTAATTTTAACCTAGACCAAATTAGGAAAGGAGAGCTCGGGTTCGGGGGCTTGGTACACGACTTATTTAGGGTTCAATTACTTTCATTACCCCTAGAAGTCGTTTTTCCTCTACTCAGTTTAATTACGGCTTATTACGAGTTGTTTTAACCTAAGTGTGTGAGCTTCTGTTTTTTTGTGTTTTTTAACATTTTTTGACAGAAATATAAAGTGGAAATTAAGACAACTTAAACTAGGGTTTCGGAGGCAGAATTAGGTCAAATTTTGTTTCCGTCCGTGGCTACGGACCTAATGTCCGAACCCACGGACCCTAGTGAACATAAAAGTCGAATTAAACAAAAAACACAATTTTGAAAAGTCCAGGGCCATGGACAGGATGTCCGTGGGCCCGGACATTATTTTAGTAAACCTAAATTTTGAAAATTTTGAAATATCGCCACCGTCCGGGCGGCCGGGACCCCGGACATAGCGTCCGTGGGTGCGGACCGCCCTCGGACGGCGGCGTTTGGGAGGTTCTCGACGGTGTTTTGAGCTCAAATTTTATGGGTGTGTAGCCTGAAAGATGTACAAGATGTTAGTGATTGAAAGTTTTCAATTTAACTACGAATTAAGGATGAAACTTATTGAACAAGTTAGTGGAAAGAAACGCAAACAAATCTTAATTCAGAAGCAAAGAAAAGTTAATTCGAAGAGGAATTTCAACCACAAGTGTATTGAGATCAGTGGAGTTAAAGAATTTGAATTTTAACCTGTTTTGGCCTCGAGATTTGGTTGTTCCTTCACGTCGGGAAACTTCGAACGCTTCGTTGATAGCCAATCCAGTTCAACTTCAACCCGAGCTTCTGACCCCTTCTTGCTTGTATGTTTAAGGACGGTTTTCTTCTGTATTTTTGGTGTTTTGGTGCTTGGAAGTTCAATGGGAGAAGAAAGGATGAGTTTTTTTATGATTTCGGGGTGATTTCGGCAGTGTTTCGGTATTGATTTGAGGCTTGGAAGTGTAAAAACGTGGGAAGAAGGCTTGTGGCTGTGTTTTCTAACTTTGGGAGTGTTCTCCTCTGCCCTAGGTCATTTTTGGAAGGTCTTTTTATAGAGAGAGCAAGGTCATGTTGATAGAACAAAATTTTTATCTAAAATCCTGATTTTGTGCTCTAAGAGAATCTGATTTTTTAAAACATGTTACAGGACGATACAAATTCTGAAATTTTAACCAAAGATAAAAAACGATTTTTAGGAATATTGAGAGTTGGAATCATGTTATTTTGATAAATAACCGATTAGATAAAAATCTCACAATCTGGAATCTCCCATAATTCATAACTTATTATTGGAAAGTCGAAATAACTAAATTCCAACGGCATTAGTCTCTAAAATGCATCCTCTATAGTATATTAAAATTTCATGACATTTGGATTTGATTTCGGTATTTTCCAGAGGAGATAGAAAATTGCAAAAATGATTGAACTTCTCTTTTAAATTTTGGGCTAAGGTTCCAAATAAGATAACTTCAGGTTTATGACTGTATGTAGCCATGCTAACCATGTGACAATTTTATTTAAATTTTTGGAAACCTTTTTTATTTCTATTTTGAGGCTATTTCATGTGTTAATTATTAAAGAAATTAGCTTATAATATGAATTAAAAGCTAAATTTCCAGAATAAACATTATCTAAAAATGATGAAATACCTTTCATAATGACTATGATATTTGGGAGTGTTTGGAAGTTATGAACAAGTCATATGAAAAATAGAAAATCCCGAAAATGTCCTTGGAAAATCCCGTCTTGGTGCATTTTGACCGTTTTGCCCTTGTCTTTGCATTTGTGCGCTTGATCCCTTTCCTGAGGGTCAAAATTTTGGGTATAACACTTGAAGGCCTAAGAAGAACTTCAATTCCCCTAGATCACTCATCTCAAATTCCTTTTTCATTAAAGCCTCAAATTTCTTGCAATATTTCTCATCAGAGGGTCCAAAGATTATATCATCAACATATACTTGCACAAATAAGAAATCCTTTTTGTTGTTGTAAACAAACAAGGTTTTGTCTACCTTACCTCTCTTGAAGTGGTTTTCCAAAAGATAGGAGGACAGACGGCCGTACCATGATCTTGGAGCTTGTTTGAGCCCATAAAGAGCTTTGTCAAGCTTGAGTACCATGTCTTTTCCTTCTTGTGTCTCAAAACCTGGAGGTTGTTCAACGTACACTTCTTCCTTGACGTACCCATTGAGAAAGGCACTCTTGATGTCAAGTTGGAAGAGTTTGATTCCTTTATGTGCAGTAAATGCAATTAGTAATCTAATGGACTCCATCCTTGCTACTGGAGCAAAGGTCTCTTGGAATTCTATCCCTTCTTCTTGACATATCCTTGAGCTACCAGACGAGCTTTGTTCCTAACGACTTCTCCCATCTCATTTAGCTTGTTTCTAAAGACCCATTTTGTGCCAAGTACTCCTTAATGCGAGGGATGAGGCATAAGATGCCAAACTTTGCATCTTTCAAAATGATTTAGTTCTTCTTGCATTGCTTTAATCCAGACTGAGTCTTGAAGATCTTCTTTGATGGTCTTGGGTTCGATAGGTGAGACTGTCGTTGAGAAAGCTAGAAGATCTCGAGTCTGTGCTCTGGTTTGAATCCCCTTTTAGATATCTGATATGATGTTCTCCAATGGAAGATATTTATATATAATACGAGAATGATGAATGGTTGATGGTGATAGAGGATCCTCGACATCATTGTTTTCTTCATTGACTAGTTGTTGACCTGTCACTGATCTGTCAGGCAAGTTTTCCTTGGTTGGTGATTCATCTTTGGGATTGTCTGTATGATTTTGTTCAGCTAGATCAAATCCAAGTTCTTCATCTCCTTTATATTCTTTGATCTTATGAACTTCAGCCTCATCAAAGACTACATGTACACTCTCCTCCACCTTCAATGTTCTTTTGTTGTAGATTTTGCATGCCCGGCTCCTTTCTGAGTACTCGAGGAAGATTGCCATATCACTTCTGGCATCAAATTTTCCTAAGGGATTCTTTTCATTGTTGTTGACACAACATTTACAACCAAAGATCCTAAAGTGACTTATGTTTGGTTTTCTCCCCTTGATTAGCTCATAGGGTGTTTTGTTGAGGATAGGTCGTATGAGCGTTCTTTTTGTGATGTAGCATGCAGTTGCCACATCTTCTGCCCAGAAGACCTGAGGAAGAATGCTCCCCAACAGCATGGCCATGTCTACCTCTTGTAATTTCCTATTCTTATGCTCGACTACCCCATTTTGTTGAGGTGTCCTTGGTGCTGAATATGTGTGATTGATTCCAGGTTGTTTACACATATCCATGAATTGTTGATTCTCAAACTCTGACCCATGATCAGACCGAAGTGCCTTGATCTTATGGTTGAGTTGTACTTGGACTTTTCCTACAAAGACTTGAAATTTCTCAAATACTTCATCTTTGGAAGCAATGAAAAGTGTTCAAACAAATCGTGAGTAGTCATCAACAATTACAAATACATACCAATAATCTCCAAAACTTCTGATTCTCATACGCCCACATAAGTCCATGTGAAGTAATTCATGTGGCTTGGATGTACTTACCATGTTCTTTGATTTAAAAGAAGTCTTAGTTTGTTTGCCTCTAACACATGCATCACAAAGACTGGTCTCAGATTCTTTAATCTTAGGGAGACCTCTTACCAACCGTTTCTTGACAAGTTTTCTTAACAAAGAAATGCTAACATGCCCTAGTATTTTGTGCCATAATGTGGAGTCATCTATTGAAACTGTCAAGCATGGAAGGTTTAGGCTTTCAATATCCTCCAAACTAGTCACATAGACATTTTCCACCTTTTTCCTTTTAACAAGTCCTTACCATTGTTCTGACTTACTGTGCTACAATGTGTAGAATAGAAGTGAACTGAATTGCCTTTATCACATATTTGAGAAACACTGAGCAAATTGAATTTCAAACCATTGACCAAAGTAACACTATCTATAACATAATATGAAGTAATACCAACCTTACCTACACCGATGATTTTTCCTTTCTTGTTATCGCCAAAGGAAACGGTTCCTTGGCTTCTTGGTTCAAGTGAGAAGAACTTCTTTTTGTCTCCTGTCATGTGTTTAGAGCACCCACTGTCGACGTACCAACAGGGGTCCATTCCCACTCGATTATGCACTTATTAAGTTAGTGGCGCGGGGTTAAGGTCCACAGAAAGGTTAGACCCATTTCCACCAACAATTACTGTTCTAGGATCATTTTGACTACCCATTTTAGTCCTATTTTCTTGAGTTGTCAATGCCTCATAAATCGCGTTCTATAGCATTTGGCTTCATGATGACCAGGTTGTCTGCATAGGTTGCAAACACCTCTACGACTAGTCCCTGATTGATACCCGACCGGTCACTTATTTCTCCACATGGGTGTCCTAGATACAGCTTCTAGCTTTGCATGTTTTTCTTTGATGAACACTAGTTCTTTTTCTTTTGTGCTAAGTGCAGCAATCAATTCATCGATTTCAGGTTGTTTTCCAAATTTCGTCTTTTCATGAGTGGAAAGAATTTCACTATAGTCGATTTGCAATTTCATGAGTGCTTTCATAAGATTTTCTACCTTATCCTTGTCTGAGCATTTCTCCAATTTTTCATTTTCCTCTGAGAGTTCCTTATTTTCATTTTCCAATGCCTCTAGTTGATTGACTAGTAAGAGAGAAAACTTTCTAAGTCTTGGAACTTCAGCCTTTAGAATTTTCTTTCTAAGTTTAGAGTAGTTTACCTTGTTTTGCTCTTCTTCCTCTTATTCTGATGTGTCCTTGTCTTGCGCCATCAAGCAAACTTCCTCAAGGCATAGGTGAGCCTTCTTATCCTCCGAGAGTTCACTATCTGAGGTTTGATTGTTGTTGCTTAGCTCTGAGTCTCCCTATGCAGCAACAAATGCTTCTTTCCTTGGCCCTTTGTTGAACAATATTCAGACAGGTTTTCTGACCTTGTCGTTGTCCTCTCGGAATTGTTGGGGACAGTCTTTGATGTGATGCCCACGCTTTGAGCATCCGACACACTTGTAATTGTTTTTTTTTTGTGCTGATCGTCAGTCTCCTTGGGCTCTCTTCCTTTCCTCATGTTGTTTCTTATGAACTTCCGCAAGTAACTCTTAGCATAGAGGACCATCTCAGAATTGTCTTCTCCTGTCTTGGAATTTTCAGCTACCTGAAGGGCCATGTGTAACACCCCCAAAACTAGCCGGTATATTATTAAGGTCGAAGTTAAACTAACATCAAATTTTTTTTCCTATCATCTACTCAGCAGCGGAAGATAAAAACCTAATGGGGTGTTACCGCCACACTCACCAACCTAGTGAGTGCTAAGGCTAAATACAAAAACTTCAACCTTAACCGGAAAATAAATGAAGATAAAAAGTAATTACATCTCAAACTAAATTTCATATCTTCAACGCAAAGCTATAACCATCTAAATAATTTAAATGAATTGAAGTGGAGTCTATGTCAATTCCCAAACCCAACTCTCACGCTTTATATCCAGGTCAGCTTCAGTACCTGCGCTCAGAAAACATAACAACACACAAGAAGGGACCGCGCAAATCAGAGAAACTAAGTGAACCCTGCAACACCTTGTCAAATACATTTTGAACATCCATTTGAGTACAATAAACATCCATAGCCACATAACCAATCAAACAATAGCATCAAAATAATCTCAATAACCAATCAACAATACCACAAACAATTCTGGAATGACGAGAGTCACCAAAGTTCCACAATTCACAAATTCCAATAATTGGTACCACAACAGAGTTGGGACCGATCCAGTTCACCCTCACTCTAAGTCCTTAAGTGTGCACACCCCCCAAAAGTTTTACCGACTAATGGAGTAGAGCATAGAGCTTAGCTACGGTCTGAGACTCAACAGCGCCAAAATATATAAATTAGCCAAAGGCCTTCCCAATTCCAATATCAAACTCCCATCAAATCCAGAATATAATACCAAAATTCTCAACCATCTCAAATATTTCATACCATCAGTATAATATCAACATTATAAGCACAATTTCCACATTCACCACCAATACATTCAACATCAAAATACCACAACACAATCACAACGTAAATTAGGTGAACACAAGGTTTACCTGGAATCCCCGCTCAACAAAACAAGCAACCGACAATTTATGACAATTAGCTAGCACCCACCACCAACGTGCTCGAAATCTATCATAATCAGCACGATATCCCTTTTAGAACTAAACATCCTCTAATCTCGTTTAAAAGGATGGCGAATTTCCATACTCGAAAATATATGTTCTAATATAGAATTAAAATTAAAAGATAAAAAGGAAACAAAATACGAATTTTGAATAAAATACAAAAAAGTTCCGCGACGCGTTTTCAGAAGATCAGTTTGTATATAAAATCAATTGCCATGTTAAATTAGAACCCCTGAACCAACCATAGCATGAGTACAAATAATACATGAATATATAATATAAATAAATTAACTTCCAGTTGTCCAATACGAACTTCCTCGTGAAGGTCGAATTGCGGTGAGATTGTATTACTCAAATACCAAACCAATTAAATATTCATGAAAACCCACTTACCCGAATTTAATGATTTTTTATTATTTTAATGAAAAACCAACACATATGAATCAACGTATCAACTTAAAAGCGAAGTCTGAATAGTCACTTCCCTGTAATTCCAAATCTGAATCCACTTAACAGAACAAATCATAATCGTCAAAATTTCTATAGTTTGGTAAAAGTAGAAACTTTAAACAATAATTGTAGATGAAAAAAGGAGTACTTGGGACTTACATACCGAATGTGCCGTGGTGAAATATATAATCGGCGAGTGAAAGAAAACGACGGAGTTGAAAAGTATTGAAGATGATCAAGATTGAGAAAGAAAGCGGTTTGATATTTAGGTTAAAGTGGTGTGGGTAATATATAGATGACGAATCCAACGACTTAAAAAGAAGTATAAAATAAAATAAAATAGAAAACCATATTAAAATATAAAATCTGGATATTACGAGACTACGAAAGAAAACGGTATTTATAATAAAACTAAGATAATATATTGAAACAACCAGAATCAAAACAACTTAATATATTCGAACAATTGCTAAGAAAATTAAGACCAAATAAAATTTTCTTTTCCAAAACATAAATATACTCATCCATGTTTTGTCAAATATATATACGAATCTCTCAAAAGTCTGCATAATGATAAAATAGCTACTATGACAAAATATGTTTGATTAGTGCCATATTAAAATTATCAAATCGTAACAAACATAATAGTAATTATAATTAATAACACCGCAGGGCGTTAAATATAAATATTGAGTGAACAACCAAAGAGAAAGACACTTAATGACTTAAAACGTATACAAATAATGTATATATATGTATTATATTGTTACGGGTATTTCATTATTACCCCCTTAAAAGAAAGCTTCGTCCCCGAAGCTGGATGTAATATAAGAACACTCCACTATCTGTAATGATAAATATCTAACTCAAAGCTCTAATGCAAGTCCTTGCTCAAACGAATTTCTTTAAGACAAGTTTCTAACTCATCTCTTAACTACTTATGGGGCCACCAAATGATCTACCTCATTCCAAGCACTTCTTTCAACCTTCTCTAAATGAAACAATCATTTCAAGACTAAACTCCAAACTAACTTGCTGATTTTCCAAAATTTAGGTTGTTGCAGTCTACCCCCTTAAAAGAATAAGTTACGACCTCGTAACTTAATATCATCCCCACCTGCTTGTTAACACCTAGTTCCAGTTCCCATAACCAAAGTATAGCCTCAAAATTTCTCATAATGTTTCAAAGCATACACAAGAGAACAAACATCCAATTAATGGACTACCTAGTCCAACTAAAGAACAAACACAGATTTGCAATTTCCAATCAACCAAAAGATTAATTATTATCACATTTCACCTCCTACAAGTTAGTATAAAATTCATACATAAATCACAATACAGAATGTCCTCACAACTCATACCCTTAACCCCTTCCATTTTAATCCTAATTCCAATTTAGACACTTCCATTAGCTCAATTTCAGAGTAGATTGCTCTGATACCACTTTGTAACACCCCCAAAACTAGCCGGTATATTATTAAGGTCGAAGTTAAACTAACATCAAATTTTTTTCCTATCATCTACTCAGTAGCGGAAGACAAAAACCTAATGGGGTGTTACCGCCACACTCACCAACCTAGTAAGTGCTAAGGCTAAATACAAAAACTTCAACCTTAACCGGAAAATAAATGAAGATAAAAAGTAATTACATCTCAAACTAAATTTCAAATCTTCAACGCAAAGCTATAGCCATCTAAATAATTTAAATGAATTGAAGTGGAGTCTATGTCAATTCCCAAACCCAACTCTCACGCTTTATATCCAGGTCAGCTTCATTACCTGCGGTCAGAAAACATAACAACACACAAGAAGGGACCGCGCAAATAAGAGAAACTGAGTAAACCCTGCAACACCTTGTCAAATACATTTTGAAAATCCATTTAAGTACAATAAACATCCATAGCCACATAACCAATCAAACAATAGCATCAAAATAATCTCAATAACCAATCAACAATACCACAAACAATTCTGGAATGACGGGAGTCACCAAAGTTCCACAATTCACAAATTCCAATAATTGGTACCACAACAGAGTTGGGACCGATCCAGTTCACCCTCACTCTAAGTCCTTAAGTGTGAACACCCCCCAAAAGTTTTACCGACTAATGGAGTAGATCATAGAGCTTAGCTGCGGTCTAAGACTCAATAGCGCCAAAATATATAAATTAGCCAAAGGCATTCCCAATTCCAATATCAAACTCCCATCAAATCCAGAATATAATACCAAAATTCTCAACCATCTCAAATATTTCATACCATCAGTATAATATCAACATTATAAGCACAATTTCCACATTCACCACCAATACATTCAACATCAAAATACCACAACACAACCACAACGTAAATTAGGTGAACACAAGGTTTACCTGGAATCCCCGCTCAACAAAACAAGCAACCGACAATTGATGACAATTAGCTAGCACCCACCACCAACGTGCTCGAAATCTATCATAATCAGCACGATATCCCTTTTAGAACTAAACATCCTCTAATCTCGTTTAAAAGGATGGCGAATTTCCATACTCGAAAATATATGTTCTAGTATAGAATTAAAATTAAAAGATAAAAAGGAAAAAAAATACGAATTTTGAATAAAATACAAAAAAGTTCCGTGACGCGTTTTCAGAAGATCAGTTTGTATATAAAATCAATTGCCATGTTAAATTAGAACCACTGAAACCATAGCATGAGTACAAATAATACATGAATATATAATATAAATAAATTAACTTCCAGTTGTCCAATACGAACTTCCTCGTGAAGGTCGAATTGCGGTGAGATTGTATTACTCAAATACCAAACCAATTAAATATTCATGAAAACCCACTTACCCGAATTTAATGATTTTTTATTATTTTAATGAAAAACCAACACATATGAATCAACGTATCAACTTAAAAGCGAAGTCTGAATAGTCACTTCCCTGTAATTCCAAATCTAATCCACTTAACAGAACAAATCATAATCGTCAAAATTTCTATAGTTTGGTAAAAGTAGAAACTTTAAACAATAATTGTAGAGGAAAAAAGGAGTACTTGGGACTTACATACCGAATGTGCCGTGGTGAAATATATAATCGGCGAGTGAAAGAAAACGGCGGAGTTGAAAAGTATTGAAGATGATCAAGATTGAGAAAGAAAGCGGTTTGATATTTAGGTTAAAGTGGTGTGGGTAATATAGATGACGAATCCAACGACTTAAAAAGAAGTATAAAATAAAATAAATAGAAAACCATATTAAATATAAAATCTGGATATTATGAGACTATGAAAGAAAATAGTATTTATAATAAAACTAAGATAATATATTAAAACAACCAGAATCAAAACAACTTAATATATTCGAACAATTGCTAAGAAGATTAAGACCAAATAAAATTTTCTTTTCCAAAACATAACTATACTCATCCATGTTTTGTCAAATATATATACGAATCTCTCAAAAGTCTGCATAATGATAAAATAGCTACTATGACAAAATATGTTTGATTAGTGCCATATTAAAATTATTAAATCGTAACAAACAAAATAGTAATTATAATCAATAACACCGCAAGGCGTTAAATATAAATATTGAGTGAACAACCAAAGAGAAAGACACTTAATGATTTAAAACGTATACAAATAATGTATATATATATATATATATATATATATATGTATTATATTGTTACGGGCATTTCATCATTACCCCTTAAAAGAAAGCTTCGTCCCCGAAGCTGGATGTAATATAAGAACACTCCACTATCTGTAACGATAAATATCTAACTCAAAGCTCTAATGCAAGTCCTTGCTCAAACGAATTTCTTTAAGACAAGTTTCTAACTCATCTCTTAACTACTTATGGCGCCACAAAATGATCTACCTCATTCCAAGCACTTCTTTCAACCTTCTCTAAATGAAACAATCATTACAAGACTAAACTCCAAACTAACTTGCTGATTTTCCAAAATTTTGGTTGTTGCACCATGCCTTTTCCCTTTTCTTTTGTTGAACTTTATATGTTTCGTTGTTGTAGTTTTAACTCAAACGCCATCAGGGAACCTAACATGTCCGCCAAAGACATCTTAGATATATCATGGACTTCTTGCATGACATTGACCTTGCTATCGAAGGAGGCAAGAAGAGATCTGAGGAACTTCCGAATTTGATCCTCATTTGAGATAGTTCTTCCAAGAACCAACATCTCGTTGATCATCTTGGTGAACCTTGTATGTATTTTAGAAATGCTCACCTTTTCTTCCTTCTTGAATAACTCCCAATGAGAGAGCAGTAACTCAATGCGAGTCTTTTTTATCTCATCATTCCCTTCATACGTGACTTCAAGAGTTTTCCAAATCTCCTGAGCTGTTTTAGCTGAGACTATTTTGGAGTATTGCTCAGGTAGTAGTGCATAATGTAGAATCCTTACGGCTCGAGCATTGAATACCAACTTCTTGATTTGATCATCCGTCATGTTGTCAACTAATATGTCTTGTCCTTGAGCATCTTAGAAGGTGTATTCATCATGTGATACAACCATCTACATCCTTGGATCATCAGATTTGATGTGAAACTCCATTTTGTTCTTCTAGTGAGTGTAATTTTCTCCATTGAAAAGTGGTGGTTGATTTGGTGCCGAACCTTCTTCTGACGCCAGTAGATTAGAATGAGCCATCATGATCGTCCTCCAATGCAGTTATCTTTCTAGAGGAAACCTGCTCTGATTACAATTGAAATTGGCTTACGCTCCTGATGCGTCCCCGATCGATCGTGGACGTATCGTTGTCTTGAGTAGTCTACTTGATAGTTAAGGAAAGACACGAGATAAACTTAAACTGGAAACTCCATTTCGATTGAGAATTTACACACAGAAATTCACTCAATCTCCCTTGCCCCACACACGGACTCCGGGACAGTTTAGGACTTTATCCCAAAGTCCTCTACCCTCTCCTGACTGCCGGCCTACGGTTCCCCAACCGCTCCCTGACTGATCAGTTTATCAAATACAAAGTATTGTCACTCGACTCCAGTCCTAACCAGCTCACCAACTCTCTAGCTCTCACACAAACTTAAGTCTGATTCACACTTGCTCAGATTATCTCTATGTTTTTCTCTATTGTGCAAGCTTGCTTACATATGACATAAATGCAAGTATATATACGATTAGTTAAGATATAACTACCGTCCTATATACTCCTATACTCTAGGAGTCGACAACATCTCCTACCTTTCACATAAAACCACACTAGATTGGTAGAGAGTCTTCAACTTGATCTGGAGTCGTCAGAACATGTGTCGCCTTGTGATTGAGCACGTCGGCGGCAACTCTCTCGATTGGCCGAGCACAAATTGTGTGCTCAACTTGTCTGATCTTGTCTGGCTCATTAATGCTCATAAATGCTCCTTTAGACTTCATTATGGCTATGTTAGTTCTGAGTAATAGCCCTGTACTTATCTTGTTCTCTTGCACATTAATGAGTTATATTCTTGTCGTGTGCTAGTTGATTATGAGGATGTGTGAGTCTGCATAGATATATCGATCTTCTTGTAGTGTTTTGTCTTTGATTTACTTCTGAAGCACAAGAGATGCGGTCGTGTGATTCCTGACTTCTTGTGTGTACTAGAAGTTCTAGCGTGAGCTCTCCTGGACAGGTGCCCGACTGGTTGGGCACATGTCATGAATTGAGTGCGCTTGCAACCTTGCGTGCTAAGCCACTACTTTGCCTGTCTATGTGAATCTCAAAGCTTAACAAACATATTAAACATTCAATACAAGGTTTGCTATCATCAAAACTAAAGGATCTTGACTTAACAATATATATCTATATAACTACAAACCTATAATCAATGGAGATAGGTTATTAGGAGATTATATCCTAACTTGTAAATGTACAACAATGTGCTACTACATGCACTGTAACGATGACATAACTAATCCCGACAACATCCGAAAACCCGAGTAACGACAGTTAGTTAACGACGGGGATATAAACCGGGAGGGATTAGCGTTTGTACGGGAATATCGTATTGTATTATTTGCGTGGGATATTAATATGTGGTGTAATACGTATTCCAGACTCGTAGATTTTTGAGGACTGGTAGATTAAGCGTGAGAAATTATGCTAGCGTATATTCCGGTGTACGATATGTTGTTATATGTCTTGATTGTCTCTGAGGATTTCTCAGTCCAGACTTGTGTGGAAAATATGTGATAAGATTATCTATCTGATTGTGTGAAATAATATGCATGAAATGTATATTTACTGTTTGCCTTACTATTATTGTTTACGCGTTAACAATACGGTTCGTATATATGAGCATATATATAAAACGAACTAACGACAAATAATGCTATCTTATATAGGTTTATAAGAACGTCAGAAAAACATTGTAGCATTGGATAGTAAGAAATATTATCCGAGAATTATATACGGAGCAACGGCCTATCTAACGCCGCTCTCGTATCACTACATTCGAATGGTAAAAATCACCTAGAGATACTAGGTATAAGACCTTATGAGGCACACATTCGAAATGTTACACTGGATCCCGAGTTGATACTTAGTATTAGATTAAGAGACCTTAATCATCAGTGTTCTGAAATATGTATGAGTTAGAGTATGGAGAAATCTTGGGGTGGAGCCCTTGGTGCGCGCTGCGATCACAAAAATGATGCTAGGATGTCCGCGTACGGGTCCGTAACTATCAAGGAAAATTCTGATGAACTAAGATGGTTCATCGGTCGAAGACTCTACCGTTGGAGTGGCTAATGCCGTGGGTGACCAGCCTTAGATAGGGGTATGGAGTAGAGACTCGTTGGTATAACGAGACGATGTCATAGGCATGAGATACTTCTCAACCAAAAAATATACGAACAACTAGATAGCTCGTATAATTGATGAGTCATATTTAAGGCCTTCAGGCCGAGAAAGAGAATAAACCGCACATTTATAACTCTTGTACTATCTCACTCGTTGTTTAGTGTGCTTATATTGTACTTCTATATGCTACGTGAACAACATGCTTTTATGTGTTATTGTATGGTTGTTATGCTATGTAAATGCTTTATAGTTTTTAAGATTAAATCGGTATTGCATGTTAATGAACTTCATGCTCTCGACCAATTAACTGGGGGGGGGGGTCCGAGGGGGCGTCAGAGGCATGTAATAACATACTCAGCAGGGGCTGATTCCATACCACAACTAATATTAATTTCAGGAGAGTACCTGACTGTCGACGCGGAGGCGTGACCCTTTGACTAGCGGTATACCTTTTGGAGTCATTCATATACCTTATTTTGGAGTCAGGTTTTATGAACCGAGGTGTATATTTGTAGTAGCTCATGTGTACGGTTGTATTTACAGTTGTATTACTTTTGGATTATTAACCTGCTATCTATCTCTTGTAGTCACTGTGGGAATTCGTTTCATATTGTGATTATGATGTAAATGTGTTGCACTCGTATGGGCGAGTGTGAACCGTAACACCAGGAGTTCGACAATTTTTATTACCGCTACGATTTATTGTTTAAGTACGTCGATTAGATGACAATTAGGAGCCGTTTCAATAGGGGTGTTACAAAAGTGGTATCAGAGTGGCAAAAGTGGTATCAGAGCGGAGTACCGCTCTGATTACAAGAGATAGTAGTTAGTGTACCGTGGCCTAAGATATTTAATAACGGGAAACCATTGAGGAGATTGTGGACCAAGTAAAGTCCAGGAAATTGCTAAAAGCAAGAGTGTTAGCGCCTTTAGGGCCATGTAACTTGATGAATGATTACAATACGGTATTTAGCGAGTGTTGAGTCAATTAAACATATTGCAGATGTCTAGTTGAGATCACCGAGCTGGCACAGGCAGAGAGGTAGAGGTGGTTCGGGCTGGAGGGACCACTCCTGAGGCCCAAGCCCCGGGCGTTGCGGAGACGGTAGCTGTCGTCTCTTGCATAGTTAGCCACAGATGGGCGGTATACAGTTTGACGCACCGCTGCCACCACCTATAGTCCCACCCCCACCCGCACCGAGAGAGCCGAACTAGCTTGAAGAGCGTTTCTGACACGCGGGTTCCGACTTATGACGGAGTGCTGATCCTACAACCTTTGAGAGATTTATCGTCGAGCATGAGAAGGCTTTCGACGCCATTCATGTGCCTGCTGAGCACCAGGTCCGGATCACGGCCTTTCACCGAAGGACGCCAGCACTAGGTGGAGTCCGTGAAGGCCCACTACCTTGTTGTAGAGGGATCGCTGGACGGGGTTTGTGGAGTTGCTGAGAGAGAAGTATTACCCTGCTCACGTGAAGCAGAGGAAGAGGGGGAGGAGTTTGAGGTGTTGAGGCAGGGAGTATGACGGTGGATCAGTACTATGCCTTGTTCATTGGTTTGCTTGACTTCGTCCCAGGAGTTGTTTATTCTGAAACCGTAAAGGTCGGAGTGTTCAGAGGTGGGTTGCGATTCAGATCAAGGCAGCCAGGGTGCTGCTTTGTATGCCACGGTGCTGGAGTGCTATGATGCGGCTTCTCAGACCGAGCTGTTGGTCAATAGTCGGGAGGATACCCAGGGGCAGAAGTTGTAGGGCCCCCCGAGAAGGAGGCCGAGGTTGTGACTGGTAGTAGCGCAAAACAGTGCGGGAAGTAAAAATCACTTTAAATAAGTAAAACACCTTGATTGCATGACTTAATGTATGCAAATCCTAACTATCTAATTATGATAGGAAGAAGTTCTTCTCCTAGAAGAAGGAGAAGAAGGAGCAGGCCAGTCAGAAGGGCAAGGAGAAGGTACCCGCAGCTGACCAGACCTACCTATGATGCCCGAACTCTAAGATCTACACCCCTAAGGGTAAGAAATTATATCCTCGTAATTAAGTTGTAAATTAATTACTCAACCTTCCATCCTTTCCTAAATCCAAACATTTCCCTGTAATAGGTTCTGCACCGCAGCGCCATTACAACTGTCAGCGCTGCGGTAAGGACCACCCGGGTGTAGACGCGCCAGGAATGTAGTGGACTGCCACCATTGCGGGAAGAAAGAGGGTCACAGGGCCTTTGAGTGCTTCTCGAACCCAGAGTGAAATACCCCGTAATTAAAAACAGTGATTAATTAGGCTAATTGTATTTTAAAGGCTTAATTACACTAAAATAAATATGAGGGAACAAATCCCGAAGAAAACGGACCTTAAAATGGGTTAAAGCATAAACGAACCTTAAAGCGCGTTTTTTCGAGGAAGAAACCGGGAAAACGTGACTTTAAGCGGGGGTCAAATAGACTCGTAACAATTTTGGTCAACTAAATAGTCACTAATAAAATTAGTGAAGCCTTTAGAACCAATAAAATTAATTAAACGAGAAAATTCGGAAACGGGTACGGTTAGTGAAAACTGTAACAACCGATAAGTTGTGGGGTAAGAGTGCAAATAAACAAACTAAGTGTGTCCACCTTGCAAATAAAAATAAAAATGTGATTGTGTGTGTGTAGGGCCGGCCAGCACCCTTCCTCTCTCACTCTCTTTATTCTTCTTATTTGCTAGAAGACAAACCTTTAACTAAATCAAAAAGCAAAAAAAATACTCTCTCTCCTCACTTTTCCCTTCCTCTCACGGGGCACTCCTCCCCTCCTTCTCTATTTCTCCATTCTCTTCTCCTCATGCGATGGACATGGAGAATTAGAAGAAGCTCTCAAGAACCTCACCTTCTCTCCTCTCTTTGAGTACCCAAATCTCCTCCAAATGCAATAAAATCACACACCACTAGAACCCTCTTGCAAAGGAGAAATTTCATCCTTTCAAAAACTCAAAAGCTCTACTTTCGTTTTGGTGGGTATTCACCATTTGGAGATTTGAAGCCACCATTAGAAGCACCTTCACCCTCTTCATCTTGAGGTAAAAAAGAAGTTCAAAATCCATTGTTTCTAGCTCTCATTAGCATTTTAAGAATTTCCATATTTTTGAACTCTTGGCCCTTTGTTGCTTCAGCCGATTTGGCTCCTCCTTGGGCTAGACACATGTTCTCTTGCTAGGCAAGAACTCCATTCATCCATGAGAGGTAATATTCTTCCTAAACCCTAAAAACATTGAATCCTAGGGTGAGAATAAAAATGAATGCTAAATGGGTAGTGTGTATTGGTATGGTGGTGTAGTATCGAGTATTGTGTGAAGAGAACGAAGGAAGAAGAAAAGAAGAGAAGGAAGGGAAGAAGAAAGAAAACTAGAAAGAACAAGGTAAAATCTCTTACCTTGAGCTAGTTTGTATTGTGTATTGTACAGTTTTTTAAGTAAGTAAAATGAGTAATGAATTGAGTATGAGTAGTAAGTTATTTTAGTATAATGAAGAATGATATTGTAACAGTTTTGAAGTTTTTTAAATGAGTTTTAAAAGCTTGGGAAAACATTGGGTAGTAAGTGTGTATGTGCAGGAATTTTGTGTTGTTGTAATAGCGTTGAAGTGTGGTGTGAATGATGGATAAACAGATTGAGAATGGGAATTATGTGAGCTGAAATAATGTGTGGAGAATGCTAAAATATAGGGGAGGCTATGTCAAAATTCATCTAGGAATTTGAGGACTTAGGACAATTGTAACAGATTTTGAAGAGTTAAAAATGGGTGGTTTTGTAGTTTGTAACAGATTTTGAAAGAAGTATGTTAAGGGGATGAAACTCGGTGGCAAGTAATGTATTCGAGATGCTAAGAGTAGCATAAGTTGAGGGAGTGTTGGAGTATAAGAGTCGAGTAAAAATCTGTAGCATAAGAAGAGGAAACAAAAAATCTGTAGCATTAGTGTAAGGAAACTAGTATAAGTGTTGAAATAGAATTAGGAAAAATGGGTAAGTGAATGTAAGGATTGAGTAGTAAGTTTGGTGGATGAACCTAGGTGATTTAGAGTGTTTGATTAGTGCTAAATCATGTGGGGAAGTATTGGTAAAGATTGGGGAAGCAATGGGTAAGAATGCAATTGAAAACAGATTTTAAATGAAGTACTGGGGCCGACCGAACTTGCGACCGGCCTTGCAAGTCCGGTCGAGCAGAAAATTTTCCCGTCAGAATGTTACTGGAATCGACTGGACTTGCAAGTCCGGTCGAGCAGAAAATTTCCCCGGCAGAATATACTGGAATCGACCGGACTTGCGACCGGACGGACATGCAAGTCCGGTCGGACCAAAAAATTCCCCGATGAAACCTACTGGAATGGACCGACTTGCGACCGGACATGCAAGTCCGGTCGCCAGAAAATTCCCGTAATGCAAGCTACTGACTTGGACCGACTTGCGACCGGACTTGCAAGTCCGGTCGAGTCTTTAAAAAAAAAAAAAGAAAAAAAAGAGTATTTTTATAATATGATTATAGCAATCATATGTACATGTATATATACATATATATGCCTTATACATATATGCATGTATATGTAGTAGTACATAATAAATGAAATAGTAAAGGTAATAAAGTAAAAATAAGAGTAATGAGAAAAGAATGGTGTTATAACCAAGTAGGAAAGTAATAAAGTAGCAAGTATACATTGAAAGTAACAATGAAGGAGTAAGTTAGATCAATAATAGATCATTGATCATACTACTTCATGTATGTATAGGAATCAAATAGTTGATCTCCAAAGGAACCGGTAGTACGTATTCGACGGTGTACGGTATGATTTCTTCATGCCCTGTATCCTAACTTGGTTACCCCGATTTGTGTGCTTATGTGATCACCAACAAGATAAATGCATGAATCGGATTTATATTGCACTTATATGTGTGTGAACTATATTGTTCTTGTTATTGCTCTTGAACTCATAGTTGTATAATTCATGAAATGAATGGATGGAAATGAAGTGTATGTGTAAGTATGAGCACTTGTGTATGTATGTATGTATGGAAGTAAGTATGGACTTCTACTAATTCCTAACAACCTAACTCCTACATGAGTAATGAGTAAAATGGAATGAGTAGAAGCCCGATATAGTTTCGGCCACGCGTGAGGATAAGGAACCACAAGAGGTTGGAACCGAATCCTGGCTATGATCTTTTCTTGGACTAATTCCCTTTGTATGGGTAGCATCCTGGATTAGTGTGCCATCTCAAAGCCCGGTGGTGGGAGATAGTACTCCCTGCCCGGAGGTCATACCGACTTAACTGGAGTAAGTATGTAAGAATGTAAGTATTGTATTGTATTGGTCTTGACTATTGTAAGTCATGACCCGGAGTAAAAAGTATTGAACACCCGATTAACCCGGTGTGTAATAAGGCTAACAAGACCTTGTATGTATTGGAGAATTGTATCTCCGTGATGCGGTGAGTATGGTAATTATGAATGAATGACTTGTATTGTATTCCTTGTATGCATTTTATGTATGAATGCGTGATAAAATGAATGTATGTATTGTTGGTATGAAGCATGTTGTATGTATGAATGAAACGAACCGCATGTACTCGACCAAATAGTTGGCGTACCCTCGCTAGTACGCGGGGTTGCGGTATCATATGCAGCGTAAGCTGACCCCTAGGGGGAATGTTTTTACTCCACAGGTACCCGCGAGGCGTGAAGGTAGATTAAGGGCCGCATGTAAATCTTTTTGGAGTAGTTAGTAGGAATTGGAATAGTGTACCGAGTTGTACACGGCTAGAGCTTTTGGGTAGCCGGTGTACCATGTGGTACACTTTTTGGGATATTGAATTCTTCATTGGTGTGAAGGAGTAGCTGTATAAACTCATCATTTTTGGGAAGTAGACATGAATGTAATTTATATATTCGGTATACTCGGTAATCAAATGTAAGCTAAGTATTTGGTATTGTAAAGTATGTAGTATGTATGTATTCATCTAATCGTCAGACCGATACGGTAAGTAGTAGTAGCCTTGTTAACCTGGATGGTTAATGGCATTGTATCACCCGCGGGAGTAGGTAAGTATTCCGCTGCGAGTAAGGTAATTATGGGAAGGATTAGAGGATAATGGAAGGATTAGCGGTTGGGTGTGTTACACAGAGAGCCGACTCTACCGCCCACGTAAAGGCACTCAGAGCGTAGCGTCAGTGGAGCTGGAGCTCGAGGTGGTCAGAGGGGCAGCAATCCACTGGCTCGATGGGGCAGCAGTAGACCCAGAAGACGAGCTTGCCGAACAACAGACTTTGAATGCTGTGGGAGCATCGGGCGCTGGTACTAGTACCCCGCGCGGTGAAGGTTAGCCTATAACCTTAAAAACACTAAATGAAAGCATGATTGAGTGTTTTAAACGCTTTTCTTCAGCATGAATGTGTGTTTTAAATACTACTAGATAAATAACTCATTTAGGAAACCTTTTACATCCCATAGGAGACTTCGATATATGCTACCCCACCCTCTCAAGACCAAGATTACCAAAACCCGTGGAGGAAAGACGGGGGGGTACCTGGCAAGTTGTGTCATGTAGTCAGACTGGGCATGATACTTCTTTGAGAGTTCCTAACCTTAGATGAGCAAATCGCCATAGTAGATGAGTGTAGAGCTTTGGGTAAGGGTTTAGGGGGATTTTATACCCCGGTATCTAGTAGTGGTTCAAGGATGAAGCTGTACATGATGTGCTTAGGGAAGGTTTGGGATCCGCAAAATAGGGTCTATTGAGAGGTGAGGACAGTAGATGGTGTATCAATACCAAGGATACCTAAGAGTTTCCAAACCTTAGTGAGGAAAGCGATGGATATCGTCCAAGACTGTGAGTCACACCCCTTTACCCGACATGACACCCGATATGTGCATCATCAACTACTACGAGAAGGGAGGAAGACTTGGATTGCACCAGGACCGGGATGAGACGATAGAGTCCATCACCAAGAGATTACCGATTGTATCATTCTCCATTGGTGATGATGCTGAATTTCTTTATGGGAGACCAGAAGAGGATGGATCTAGCTAGTAAGATCGTCCTCAAGTCCGGGGGATGTGTTGGTATTTGGCGGTGGTTCGAGACTAGTGTATCATGGAATTAAGAGCATTAAGCTCAACATCGCCCCACCAACTCTAGTGAATGAGACCCACATCCGACCCGACTGTTTAAACTTAACTTTCAGACATTATTGATGTAATGTTAATGTGTCAGCTATGTATGTAATCATGTATAATACCCATCTGGATGAATGAAATAAGAGTTTGAGTTCCCACAAGCATATCTTTCAATCTGTTAACACTATTATTTTGAACTCCAGGCCAAGAAATTTAAAAGGAAGGTACTTGAGCATCTTAGATATGGCGCAAGCTAAAGAGCACCGAAATTTCATCACAGGTATGACAATTAACAACCGACAATATTCAAGTTGAATAATTCGACGCAATGCTAATACGAGAAATAATATCAGGTACTTTTCCTGTCGATGGTGTCACCGCATCTATCTTGTTCGACTCCGAGGCTTCACACTTGTTTATCTCTTCTGCTTTTGCGAAGAAACTGAAAGCAGCCCCCGAACAGCTCTCAGACTTTACAGTCACTCTTCCTTCCAAGGAGAGAGTCAGATGCGTGAGGCAGTACACGGGACTCCAGATCAGTATCATGGCTGAGGTTTTCCCCATTGACTTAGTAGAGTTCCAGAATTTGGGCTTTGACATCATTGTGGGTATAGCTGGTTGCTAAGACACAAGGGTCACCTACATTGTGCAGAGCACCGACTACTGCTCAAGGGACCAAGCAGCAAGACAGTGTCATACGCAGTGTAAGGAAAGAGCCGACTGTCACCATCGTGTCAGCTATCCCTGATGAAGGAAGTGAGGAAGGGCAAGTAGGCCTTTCTCTGTTATGTTTTGGACACGAGATAGAGTGATGAGATGTACTCAGATATTCCAGTCGTGGTAGACTTCCCCGACTTGTTTCTGATGAGCTGCCAGGCATGCGCCTGTGCGTGAGGTTGAGTTCACCATCGACTTGTTGCCAGGTACGAGACCTATCACTAAGGTGCCCGTACGGCACCGGCGAGATGTGAGAGTTAAAGCTACAATAGGAGGACCTCCTCGACAAGGGATTCATTTGACTGAGTGTTTCTCCTTGGGGTGCTCCAGTTCTGTTCGTCAAGAAGAAGGATGGCAGCATGCAACTCTGCATCGACTACCGCGAGCTGAATACGGTCACGGTCAAGAACAAGTACCCGTTGCATGGATCGACGACTTGTTTGACCAGCTGAGGGGGTCCAGTGTATTCCGAAGATCGATCTCAGATCACGCTACCATCAGATCAAGATTGCAGAGGTGATGTAGAGAAGACAACTTTCCGGACTCGGTATGGGCACTACGAGTTCACTGTTATGCCATTCGGATTGTCGAATATTGTCGAATGCGCTAGCCATATGTATGGACTTGATAACGCCTCTTCAAGAGCAGCTTGACAGTTCAGTTGTGGTCTTCATTGATGATATCCTAGTCTATTCTAAGACTAAGAAGGAGCATGAGTTACATTTGAGGCGAGTTCTGAGTATTATGAGAGAGAGAACCAGCTGTATGCCAAGCTCTCGAAAGTGCGAGTTCTGGTTGGACAGCGTGTCATTCTTAGGACACATTATTTAAGCAAGCAGGATATCTGTAGACCCTGCCAAGATTGAGGCAGTGAAGAGTTGGCCGAGGCCAAAGACGGTAAACAAACATCCGCAGCTTTCTGGGTTTGGCCGGTTACTACCGAAGGTTCGTGAAGGACTTCTCCAAAGTGGCCAATCCTATGACGAATATCATGAATAAGGAGTCTCAGTTCTTATGTGTACCGAATGCGAGCAGTCCTTTCAGACACTGAAGGATCTCCTGACATCGGCACCCGTTCTCACTATCCCCGAGGGCACCGATGGGTCGAGGTATACTGTGATGCCTCAGTAACCGGTCTAGGTTGTGTGCTTATGCAGCATGGGAAGGTGTGTTGCCTACGCCTCCCAGCAGCTGAAGAAGCACGAGGTGAACTACCCCACACACGACCTTGAGTTGGGCGCAGTAGTCTTCGCACTAAAGATTTGGTGCCACTATCTTTATAGTGTGACAGTCACCATCTTCTTGATCACACTAGTTTGCAACATCTCTTCACACAGAAGGAAGCTGAACATGAGACAGAGGAGGTGGGTCGAGTTCTTGAAGGACTACGACCAGTGGCGGAGCTTAGTGTATAGTTGGGTGGCTTGGCCCCCCCAAATTTTACAAAATTTAACAAAAAAAATACATATAACAAAATATAATAACAAAGTGGCCCCTCTAATATTTTGATGTGGCCCCCCTAAATTTTAAGGGCTGGCTCCGCCCTGACTACGACATAGACCTCAAGTATAAGGAGGGCAAGGCGAACGTTGTAGCCGATGCCCTGAACCGCCGAGTACATTCCTTGTATGCTCTTCTAGTGGCAGCAGTTTGATCGACGAGATACGAGCTGCACAGGATAGCGATCAGTATACAGAGAGTATCAGGCAGAAGTTGACAGAGGACAGTTTTGAGGGTCAGAAGTATGACTTCCGACTGAGCGACGACGGCATGATTTGGCTGAATGGCCGGTTGTGTATTCTGGAGTCTTCTCTTGACCTGAAGGAGAGGATACTTCAGGAGGCTCATTGCTCATCCTTATCCGTCCACCCTGGTTTGTCGAAGATGGTATAAGGACTTGAAGGTCCATTTCCAGTGGAGTGGGATGAAGAAGGATGTAGCCAACTATGTGACTAGATGCTTGACTGTCAGAAGGTCAAGTTTGAGCACAGGAGACCCGGTGGATTAGTGCAGTCTATGCCTATTCCTTGCTGGAAGTTCGAGGACATCTCGATGGATTTCGTTGTCGGTTTCCCACCTATTAAGGGAGGACTGAACACGATATGGGTCATAGTGGACCGTCTAACGAAGGTAGCAAAGTTTATTCCTATGAAGGATACCTGGAAGGTCCCGAAGTTAGCGGACTCTTTCAGAAGAAAGTTATCCAACACCATGGTGTGCCGAAGATGATGGTATCCGACAGAGACCCTCGATTCTTTTCAGATTTTAGGGGCAGATTCAGGAAGCCTTGGGTTCCAAGCTTAAGTGAGTATGGCTTTCCATCTTCAGACCGATGGTCAGAGTGAGCGAACTACCCACACACTGGAGGACATGCTTCGGGCATGTACCTTAGACTTTCAGGGGAGTGGGTTTTAGAGCAACTACACTTGATAGAGTTGCCTACAACAACAGTTATCTCTCCTCTATTCAGATGCCACCATTCCAGGCACTTTACGGTAGAACGTTGTGTGTAGGACTCCTTAATGCTAGGACGAGGCCAGTGAGACTACACTCTTAGGGCCCGAGTACCTAGAGCAGATCAAGGAGGATGTCCTTGATTCGTAGGAACATGAGGGTAGCCAAGGATAGACAAAAATCATACGCTGACATCAAGAGGAGAGACGTAGAGTTTACTAGTGATAATAGAGTATTCCTTAGAGTGTCACCCATGAAGGGGATCTTCCAGTTTGGGCAGAAGGGCAAGCTGAGCCCTAAGTATGTTGGGTCATATGCTATCACGGAGCGAGTGAGACCATTAGCTTATAGGCTGGACTTGCCAACAGAGCTCGGGAAGGTGCACAATGTCCTTCACGTTTCTCAGCTAAAGAGGTATATGCCCCACCCTCGCATGTTTTTAGAGCCCGAGAGGCTAGAGTTGGACCCCGCTCTTCGATATGAAGAAATACCACTCCGAATCCTCGATACGAAGACGAGGCAAACTAGGAACAAGACCATGAGCATGGTCAAGGTTCTGCGGTCGAACCATGACGTGGAGGAGGCTACATGGGAGTTAGAAGACTCCATGAGAGCGATGTATCCAACACTCTTCGAGTAGTATGATGTTATACTTGTACGGGTTCGTGGTCAAACCCGTTTTAAGGGGGGTAGAGCCACTTGGCATGTGCAAATGTTTATGCACTAGGTCTTGTATTTTGTGTGTTTTTCTGGTGTGTTTTTTGTATGCTGCGTCATACATGCTTGTATTGGTGCTTTATGGAGTACTTTGGTGGTAGCTGTGTGACATACATGCTTGTATTGTGAATGGTCGTGAATGATATTACTCGTATTTGAAAATGGTGGTGAATATTGTATGCTTTGACGTATTGGTTGCGCTTATGCTATAGGGCATTTGTCTAAGGTATATATATATATGAAGTACACTCTTTGTTGGTTAAGCACCTTGTCAAGTGCTATGCATGATTAAATTGCGGCATGACTCATGGCTATGTGGAACAAGATTAGCGTTGTATGATTATGATATATGCATACTAGGTTTGAACCTAGTGGGACATGATCCCTAGAGATGAATACTTGTGGTTACCTAGTGGAACTTGATTCCTTAGGAAAATGTGAAATGAGTAAGGACTTCGGACGAAGCCTTTTTAAGGGAGGTAGATTGAAATACCCCTAAGGTTTATGAATTAATTAAAGGATTAAACATAACCTTAAATACATTTATTAACTAAAATATGTAAATTGTTGGTTGGATTTAAGTGTCATGGTGTTGTAAACTAACAAAATCACCAAATCCATAAGGATATTGCAAAAAACCGAGCGTTCCAACCTTCCCAAATGGGGTATTTTACCCCCAGGGACCCAATTCCGGACGTCCGAAACCATATTCCAGATGTCAGGAACAAACATGTCCAGGAGCTGTTTCAGTTCGGCCCCTGGAATGGTGCGTTCCGGATGTCCGGAACAACCCCCAGAACCCCTGGACTGCACACCCACCAATTTTGTTATTGCTCTAAAAACTTTGTTACAAATCCGTTTTCAATTCCGTTTGTTCCTACACACTCCCCTCTTCATCCTATATCACATGGAAGAGGAAATCTAAGAATATAAATTTTTGGGTCAGATTAAAATAGGAACAACGTGAAGGTGAAACCATTGCTTGAACAAAAATACCTTAAGAAGTCTTAATGACTTGTAGGTAGTATAATCACTCAAGATATACAAACTACACACTTTAAGACAAGAAAATCATGTTGGTAAATAAACTAACACATGTTATAAGTCGAAATGTACAAGTTATAAGTCATAACATAATAAATTAAGTAAAAAGACAATACTAACCTTGACTGAAAAGAGCTAGGCAGCAACACCCTTGTGCCAGCCATATTTGCTTGTAAAATTTCAGACCAAGTACATACTAAAGTAAGAAAGGAAGCTTCCTCACAAAGACCATGCTTTCTTATTTTTACTTAAGTCAAACTTCACTCTCTTTCCCCTCACTCCCACTCATCCATAACCAGCACTCTCCTCTCCTCCATTTTTCTACAAGCTGAAGCTCTGGAGCTCTCTTGGTAGAAAACCAACTCCAAGAGCATAAGGTAAGCTCTTAAGGTGCATAATAGCTCATTCTCTTCCGCTTTTCAAGGGATATCCAGTGAGCTAACTTTCAACTCGTTCCCACCTCTGATCTAGGCCGAGTTCATCTTGCAAGAAAGGGGTTGAAAACCGGCTGAAACAAGTGTGGGAGCAAGGAAGACAAAAATCATCTTTTAAGGTAAAAATGGTACTTTAAGCTCCTACTTCCACTTTACTCTTTTAATGATTGATTTCCTTGAGTTATTTCACTCATTTCCTTCCTCTCGACATGCTAGAACACCAGCTTGAGTTTTATGAAGTCTAACCCCCAATTCCTCCAATAACTTCTGAATCCACAGAGCTTCAGATGTAGCAGTAGCTTAAGCACGAAACTCGGCTTCTGTAGAAGATCTAGCAACAGTACGCTGCTTCTTCGAACTCCAAGAGACAAGGTTATTGCCAAGATAAATGAGGAAACCAGATGTGGATCGTCGGTCAGAGTGAGATCCGGCCCAATCGACATCAGAACTGTGTGGAACATTAGTGGAGGTTGTGATTTCTAGAGGAGGTATGGTCTCAGTAGGAGGTGAGAGGATAGGGATAAGTATGTTGGACACACGGGAAACAGAGTCAGAGTCAGAGGTGGGAGGAGAGTAGTAGAGTAGAGAGAAGAGAAAACAGTTTCCTGGAATAAAACATCCCTGGAAACATAAAGTCTGTGTGTATTAAGGTCAAGGCATGAATAGCCAGTGGAGTTATCAGAATAACCCAAAAATAGGCATGGGACAGATCTGTAAGACAACTTGTGAGAATTATAGGGGCGCAAGTTAGGCCAACAGCAACATCCAAAAGCTCTCAGATGTGTGTATGTGGGATTTTGTTGTATAGCTTAGAGAAAGGAGTCTGAAAGCCAATGGCCTTGGTAGGGGTTCTGTTTAGAAGATAGGCAGTTTTGACAGCATAGGACCAATAGGCATAAGGAAGAGAGGCCTGAGAGAGGAGACATAGGGATTTATCCATAACATAACATATCTTACTCTCAACTGAACCATTCTGTTTATGAGAGTGAGCACAAGTATACCTGTGATGAATACCTTGAGACTGAAAATAGGTATCCAAAACTCTAAACTTACCACCCCTGTCTGTTTGGATCTGCTTAACTGTTGAATCAAATTGTGTGCGAATCATTGAGCAGAAAAACAGGTAAAATAATAGCCACATCAGATTTCCTTTTAATGGGATACAACCAAATATAACGAGAATAGTCATCAATGATGATAAAAAAATATAGAAATCCATCAGTAGAGGAACAAAAGGCTGGACCCATAGATCCATAAACATGAGTTCAAAACATCTAGTAGAGACTGAGTCTGAGGGGGAAAATGAGGGAGAGCATGTATCTTCCCTTTACAACAGTCTGAGCATAGCTCATTATTATCAACTACTGAAACTAGTAAATGAAAAGTAGAGATAATGTGTTTAGTGATAGCAGCACTAGGATGTCCTAGACGCTTGTGCCAAACAGATGAGGGAGCTGTGGTAGTGTAGGACAACTGTGGGGCATCTTTGTGGAAGGAGGAAGTTGTAGTTGTAGAAGGAAACAGGTAAACTCCATCCTTAACTTCACCTCAGAGAAGGACTCTTTTGGTAGCAAGATCCTTCAAGAGAAAGTAGTTTGAGTAAAAACTCAAAGAAAATGGCATTATCAAGGCAAAACTTGCTCACATAAATAAGATTCTTAGAAAGCTGAGGAACATGTAGGAGATCTGAGAGAATAAAGGTTTTATTGGCAAGAGTAACAGAACCAGTACCCTGACTATTGATGCTTAAGGTTGAGCCATCTCCCAAAGACACAGTGTCATTACCGCCATAGTTAGAGGCTTGGAGATTCAGTCTGGACTGATCACCTATGAAATGTGTGTGAAGCTCCAGTATCAATCATCCAATCAACCATATTAGGAGCACCAGTAGAATAGCAGTTCATTGTAGCTGGAGGCTAGGCTGATAACTATAGTTGTATCTGTGGTAACAAACTGAAGCTTCATGCCCTTTTCTTACAGATCTGACATTGTGACCTGTTATCTGGCCTACCAGTGAAATTAGTAGATCCAGATCCACGGCCTCTGCCCCGATTATAACTGTTCTACCTCTGTGTTATAATTTTGTGATCTGCCTCTAGTGTCTCCCTGTGTATTACTAGTCTGAGAAGTGTTGTTAACAGTAATAGATGAGACAGTGGACTTCTGTTGCTGCTGTATCCAGGCTTCGCTAGATAACATGAAATTATATAGCTGATCAGCAGGAGTACAAGGTTCTGTACGAGTAAGCACATTAGAAACCAAAGATCCATACTCTGAGGGTAGACCTTCAGAATGTAGCTCTAAAACTCACGATGGGTGACAGAGTGGCCTGTAATACTTAGTGAATCAACTAAATTTTGTGCTCGATTGTAATAGGATGTGATAGTCTCAGTAGATAATCTCAATGGAGGCTAGTTGAAGGTGCAGTTGGCCTATTTGAGCATTTGTTTGTGAGGCAAAGGTGTCATTGAGATAGGTCCAGGCTTTATAGGAGGTTTTCATAGCAACGACTTGACTGATGATGGATTCACTTAGGGATGCAAAGATTATAGACAGAACCATCTGATCTAGTTGAACCATTTCAAGTAGTCAGGATTAGGAAGATTATTAGCTACGGGAGATGGACAAGGGTGAGAATTATCAACAAATTTGAACAGATCGTTTCCTTGAGAAAGGTGAAGATAACAGCATGCCATATTCTAAAGTTTTTGGTTTTAATTTGATAAGATTTGTGGCGGCAGAGAAGATTGATTGAGAATGTGTTGTGTTTTGTGATGTAGGTAAGGGTGTAGCATTATTACCGTTCGAAGCACCACCAGTGGATCCGGTGGAGCCTGGAGAATCAAGATTGTCCATGGCGAAGGCTGATCGAGGGAACGCAGCTCAAGTGAAGAACCTCAGGAGCAGACACCGCTCTGATACCATAGTGGAGCGAATAGTGAGAATGATGAAGAGCTAATGTAAACAATAAAAGTGAATGTGTTATTGATATGATGTTGTTTTGATTACACAAACTCTGTATTTATAAGACACCGATACTAGGATTGTAATAGAGACATTTTGGACCAAATATAATGTAACACCCCTAATACGCACATGATACTAAATGAAATCGCAGCGGACTAAAATAACTAAACAGTAACTAACGCTTCGGTGCTACAACGCCGTCAACCACCCACGTGGTTGACAAGGCAGAATGAATACAATTGTACCGGTCTGATGATCAGACTCCCGAGCATAAAACTAAACCATAAATACATCATATACAATACCGAGTGTTTACATATCCGTCACTGTATAACATCACTGTAATTACAACAACCGAAAGTATATACGCCACAGGAGCACAGGCGCATCCCGGGTCACATCCAAAGTATACAAAAGTAATCGCATCCTAGGATCTAAAGCCACTCCGCTTCTTCGATCCTCATCCTGCAGTATAAGAAATATGGATCCCCCGAGGGGGTCAGCAACCCTTGGCTGGTATGGCTAACGCGCAGCCCATCGGCTACCGGGATACGCGCAGCTAATTGTCATTATAACATGGCATTCATTTACATACATAACATAACACAACATGGAGCATAGCATCAATAGTGCACAGCTCATTATCACATACACGGTGGATCTTCGTTCCACAATAACAAACCACAAGGGTCAAATAACATAAGAGCCTAGAGAGTGATTCACCTCATGTTAAGCTCGTTAAAACACTCATTACCGTTCTGTTAGACGAACGAGTAACTTAAGTCACAGATGGTTCGGATTTAGTGACCCGAACACACCACACAAACACAGGTTCCCACTAAACCGATCATAAGTCAGAATAGGTAAGCTTTGGAGGAAGCTAGCGGGAGATCGAACGCCAAATTAAGGAGAGAACAATCTTAACAACATAAGAGTCGAATCTGATTCAGATATCTACTCTTAACTTACATGCATGACCGGACAACCGGATTCCTCACTTCCCAGTTAACACTTGTTAGAAGTTCATAGTGGAACTTAACAACCAACACACAATAGGTGGTAAGTCATGTTAGACACACACAAGGGAAACGAGTCACAACATCACGTCACAATAATATGAACAACTGTAAACTCATTACATGTTTAAATCTTATAACGTTGTAAACACACAGAAAAACATACAACACACAAACCGGTGTAAACCGCTAGACAACAGACTGCAAGAAAACCATACCTTGGTCCTTGCCTCGTTTGGTTTCCCCCGTAGGCCACTCTATACATAATTCAAGAACGTCGGTTAATTTACTTACTTAACCTCCAAACTTACTAGTGTTAAACATAATTGTATGACATGTTTTAATGTCTATCTTACCCTAGGTTACCTTCATTATACACCCTAGGGTTAACTACATAAGTCACATTCTTTTCTGTTTTTTTTTTACAAGTTTTGTCCGACCGGACTTGCCGACCGGACTTGTCCATGTCCGGTCGATTCCAGAGAGTTTCTCCCTTCAGAAATTAGCCCGACCGACTTGCCAAGTCCGGTCCCATGTCCGGTCGATTCCAGTAACTCAATCCGTACACAATTTACAAGCCCGACCGACCTTGCAAGTCCGGTCCCAGGTCGGTCCATTCCAGAAGCCAATTCTCGCAGGGTAAACAGGTCCCGACCGGGCTTGCAAGTCCGGTCGCAAGTCCGGTCTGCCCCAAATCTTGGTTTTCCTTTTACATTCAACTCCAAACTTCACCCCACATAACCTAGTACCCCCTAACCTCATTGGGCACTTCAAACACAACTTAAGCCATTCTTAAATACTCACAAAACTCTTTTCTAATTCCTTAAACCTTTACTTATTCCTTGTAACTTCCTTAACACTTACAACATTTTACACTAGTTTCTAAATGGTGTTTCTCACCTATGATAACTATATCCCAAAATGTTTTCTCCTTATCTTAACATTATCTCCCAAGCATCATCTCACAATAATTCCTTATATCCATCTTACAATTCCTTTTTCAAGTTCATACTTCTCCTTAATTTACCAAAGTTTGCCTAAGTCTTTACCTAAGTCCCAAAATGACTTTGGTACATACTAAAATCTCAAGCTCATGCCTAAGTCCTTGTTACATCCTAAATCCCTTAATGCATGTTTCCTACACAAGAACAACACTTAACCATTTTAAATACTCCTTAACTTGTCAAACTCATTTTAACACCTAGAACTTCACATTTGTTACCTAAATTTCAACATAGGTTCCCCTAGAACATTACTTAACCAAAACACCTTGTTTTTACCAACAAATAACCAAGAACACTAAAAAATCCATCAAGTACTTATTATACACAAACTCCACTCACAAAGCACTACATCACAATATAGTGCATAATTTAAATTGCATGGCACTTAGGCCCTTAAATGACATGGCTCTTAGGCCCTTAAGATGCATAATCATAAACACTGAATTTCCACAATATATTGCCTTTAACCTGCAAATACACTCAACAACACATATGCCTTTACTAAGCTCTTGAGAACACTTTACTAAGTCATTCACCATTTGCTCTTAGGTAGTTTAATAAGCATTTATAAGCTCATTTCTCCTAAGGCATTTAAAACAACATTAGGTTAGTAGATTACCTCTTTTGCAAAATAACTTCTTTCTGTTTCCTTTAGAAAACCGATAGAGTACTTGATTCCTTGAAAGTTCTAAACAATATACAAAAATTATAATGAGTATCAAGCTATAAGCTCCATCTCATTGTAAACCCTAATTTTACATTGTTTCAAAAACATTAATGTAGTTGTTTTACCTTGCTCTTTGAAGAGAGTTTGAATATCTAGCAAGAGAGGACTCCACCTAGTCCATGAAGAGTTGGAATGAAGCTATAATAAGGTCACACAAGAGCTCTTCAATACATATTTTCGGACATGACAAAAACAAGGAGGAAACTTGATTTTTGTTTGAGATTCCTTACCTAGAAGCAAAGGGAGTAACAATATGTAAAAATACAAGCTCAAGCTCCTTCAATGGAGAAAACTCCATGGCACCGAAATGGTGGTCTTGGACTTTTAAGAAGATAGGAATGAAGAGCTTGATGAGAGGAAGAGAGGGGTGGTGTTTGGTTTTGATTTGGACAAGTGAGCAAGATTTACAAGAGATCAAAGTGGGAGTTCTAATGGAGGTAGTAGTATTACCGAGAGAGAACAGCAAGAAGAGAAGAAGAAGAGAGGTGGGAAACCGTGTGAGCAAGGAAAGAAAGAAATAGAGAATGAAGATTGGTTTACTTTAGAAGATATTTGTAGTTTTAAAGTAAATAGTACATTCATTAGTCACCATTATTTACTTAACAAATAACAAGAGTGTGGTGAGTCACCACACCTTAGAAAACCGGCCCTTATTATAATGAGGGTAATATAGTCTTTGTTTGTCAATTTAATTACTTATACAACATATGTTACAAAATAGCTTAAAAAAATCACTATTCATGAAAACAAGGCACATAGAAGTGAAATTTTGATTTCCCATTAATATAGACACCCAAAATGATATTATATAGTACACATATATATTTAAGAGTAATGATGGACATCTAGCCACTCAAAACTCATTTACAAGACAATTTTTCAAAAATGTGCTTTAAGACTCCTTAAAGCACACATTTTGTGTTTAAACTTGTTTTCAAGCTTGGTTTTCTTTGGTAATTGATCAAATATGTTCCTTAGTGTATAAGTGAGGTCTTGGTAAGTTCATTAGCTCTTAACCAAGTTTATCCCAAGCTTAGAGCACATTTTGGCTCTTATTGACTTAAAGCACATTTGTTTTTCTTTTGTTTAAATTTGTTTACTAATGTTCTAAGACTCTTTTTAGTCTTAATACACCATATTTAAGTGTTTAAACAATATATTAAGGTTTGGGGTATTTCATATAAAACTTGGCCTAAAACAACCTCGGACCATTGTAATTCTAAGGGCCTTTAGAGCTAACAAATCTAAAACGGTTTATACTTTGTAGACACCTAAATGACTCCTAAAATTGTGTGCATCATTGACCACTAATTAGAACATGATATCACGTCTTATTTTTCCACTAAATAACCACTAATTAGTTACCTAAAGTCTAGCAGGCCTTAACAAAATTAATACTGAATAAATCAGAAACATGATAAACTTTACAATAATACCCTCGAGTAGCTGACAAGGTGCGGTGTTGAGAATGATGATAGGTATAACACAATAAAAAAAAGCTGACGATTGGCAAGCGAACGTTTAAAAACGACTGAAATCTATGAATGGTCGATCTACGTTGTGGTTACCGTTGCAAACATGGCTGGTGGTGGATGATTGTCTACAACAGTG
This sequence comes from Limonium bicolor, assembly GCA_023374045.1. Lineage (NCBI taxonomy): Eukaryota > Viridiplantae > Streptophyta > Magnoliopsida > Caryophyllales > Plumbaginaceae > Limonium > Limonium bicolor. The sequence goes on from CM041778.1 coordinate 120,176,682, forward strand.
ATGATAACGAAGCTATAGGACGGTGATAGCCATGGTGCTGCTTGTCGAGTTGGAACACTAACCGGAGGCGGCGGCGGAAGTACCGACACTAGGTTGGGCAGTGATTGATACTGATGCCAGCGGTTTTCAACGAAGTTGTGAGAATTCCTTTAACACTTCTATGTACCGGAACCTTCCGGGAGATCAGACCCAATTTTGATCGCGTCTAGCTGTGCAAGAACTCTTCCAATCTGATCTTCAATAGCTGCATCACTAACCTCAAAAGCGCTCTCAATAACCCTAACAACTCTCCAGAGGCATACAATCGCTATCAACCCACCACCGCCTCATATTTTCTACACCGAGCTCCAATATCAACGCCGTTACCACCACCACCGTATCCATCACAACCCCACCTCTCTTAAAGAATGACCAGCCAAACCCGACCAACATCAATCCCGACTTCACCATCAAGATAGCTAGCACCGCAATCCCAAGCCAGTGGTACCATGGCTCTTCGCTATCATCAGAGCTGTTAATGTTATTATTATCATCATTATTTATCTGCTCGCATAGAGGTGGAGATGACAAGAGCTCGGTGAGGGAGATGGCGATGTCAATGATTAGAAGAACCACGGTGATGAAGTGAGCTTGACCCGACTCCAGAAGGTCCGTCAGCCTGTCTCTCCAGTTGGGTCCCGGAAGTGGATTTGGTGAGGTATGTGTTGTTGGATTAAGGAATTTCTGCCATCGCTGCCGTCTTCGATAGATTTTAATCATATATTGGGTGGATGACTCCGCCTCGAAAATGAGGAGTGCTGGATTGGGTGCATTGTTCATCTTTCTTTGCGTAAGAATTTGTCGTTCATTTGATCTGGTTTTGGGTCAAAACGATTGATGTCTTGGCCATTAATAAACGCTAGTACTAATGACGTGAGCTGTTTCCGAAGATGGAGGAGGAGTAGGGAGGGGTGATCTGGCGGCGACCTACTGAAAGCGGGCTTGCTTGTTCGTTGTAGATGCTTTCAAGTCACGGTAGTCATCCATTTAGCAATGGGTTGTTCAAAAAACAGGTATGGGCTCTTTGCAGTTTATTGTTGCTTTGTAGATTATATAACTTTTCATTGTTTGCTAAGAAAATCTACTCATATTAATTAGCAGTGACACATTAGGAATATTAAAATCATATATATACTCCCCCGCGTTTCTATATGTAACTATTTTTTTTTTAAAAAAAAAAGAGGTACTAAAGTAACAAGTTTGTTTACATGATCGGAATGTTATCCGGAGTCCATGAACCCGTTTACTGTAGACAACGGGCATGGTTAGCAATACAGTGCGAGAGATATTCGCTTCTCTAGGAATATAAAACCATAATACCTCATGGAAACGACCAAGATTGGCTAAAATGCGATTCAAAATATGTGTCGTGGACGGCAGCAACGATGTGGTCCCCCCTGCTTGTAAGTACTGAATTTTAGATTTGCAATCACTTAGCACTCTAAAGTTTGTAGACTAGTGGAGAAGGTCATGTTGAGTGCAGCGTCTATTGCAGAAGCTTCCATATCAGCAATAGTAGTACGTCCCCGATATCCATCATAACCGACATGCAAAAGCTAAGTATGCGTACGGGCCACCCATGCAATACCAATCTTTCATGGGAATCCATACTAGCGTCGACAGAGATCTCGGTCATTTGTGGGTGTTGCGTACGATGAGACACTAACGCTATGAGTGTTGCGACCAACGTGGAAGTAGCTAGCTAAAAAGAAACTGTCAGCCTGGCACCAACCCTGCTCAAAATCTTTGACCCGGTTATGTGAGGCTTGACAACGGGCGAACCATAACTTCCAAAGAAAACTCAGATATGTGGCAATCTCAATCTTTGATCTTGTAAGACAAAACTGGAAAAAACCAATCCTGTAGGCCTTGATCCGTTTGAATAGTGATAGGTAAAGAAAACCCGAACCGGTCCCACAGTGGTTGAACAACAGGGCATTGATATAAGGCATGTAGCATAGTCTCAGCACTATCACAGAAGTAGCACTTTGTTGACATTTGCACTTTAATCCTGTCGTGGATAACTGTCTTGCATGGGAGTTTAGTAGTAAGAATTTTCCAACCCAAATGCTTTATCCGTGGAGGAATATCCAATGTCCAGAGCAGATTGAAAACTTTACGATTGGATGTGTCATGTGATGTAGAGCGGGAAGAAGTGTACCTTAGAAACATATCTGCGTAATATGCTGAAGATACTGTGAATTGTCCTGATTTGGAAAGGCCCCAGTACCATTGATCAGCCGTAGGTGATGAAGCAGAAGAAACCCCTTGGTGCAGAGAAATTTGAAGGATATGCCCTATATCAGACTCTTCACACCACTGCTGAAGCAAGGCAGTATTCCAACTGTTTTCTAATGTAATAAGAGTTGCAACAGAAGAATATTGATGGACCAATGGAGGTAGTTTCCATGGAAAAAGTTTGCCCCCCGGTTTCGACGGTAGCCATCGATCTGTTAC